>JABUQX010021550.1:20000-25000 GCA_015478945.1 Trachelipus rathkii
TAATGATAGGATTAAAAGAAGAATGCTCTTATTGCCAGGATAGTTAGTGATATATGGTGTCTGTGTGCCAGGCTTCTGAATGGAATCAAAAGTATGTAGAGCGATAATGAAGGGTCGTGTAAGAATACAATGGTGTTTCAAAGTGATTGGTTTAATATTAAAGAGAGGAGTGAGACAGGGATGCATTATGTCTCCTTGGTTATTCAATTTGTAAATGGATGGGGGTTAAGAAAGAATTAAAAGTGGGGTAGCAGGGGGAAGGTGTTAAGACATTATGAAGAATGGAAGAGAGTACGAGGTGCCACTACTTATTATGTGCATATCATACAAGAGAGTTTGAGAGGATTGTAGAGGGATTTGGCAAGGGTGTGCAAGAAGAAGGGGTTTGAAAAGTAAGATGTAAGATAAGTGTAAGGTTATCGCGCTGTGGAGTGAGAACAGTCCTCGTGTGAAGTCTATGTTGGATGGGAACACTGACAAGTGTCAGGTTTAAATATTTAGGATATATATATATGTTTGGATGAAAAGGGAACGGATGATGCAGAGTGTAGTAGGAAGTTTGAATGGTGGGAAGGTGGCTGGTGCAATTAAATTTGTTGGTGGAAAAAGGACTAGGTCTTGAGTGAGCTGAGGGTCTTACATGAGGGTTGTTTTGTCACCTGTGTTAATTGTATAAGTAGTGAAACTAGGCTGGAATAATAATGAACGCTTAGGGACGTTTGGTGCATGTGAAGAAAGGAATAAATAAGAGATTAAATGAATGTACATTGAGATGGTGAGGTTTATGTGGAAAGATGGAGGATAGCGGTTGGTTAAGCGGATATATAGTTGTGAGTGTGCTGGGAATCGACGCGGCTGGGAGACCAAAGAACAAAGTGGATTGAGTCAGTAAGGATTGCCTGAAGGAGAGAAATGTGAGTTTGGCAGTGGCGGAAGAAAAGGTGCAATAATAGGAATGAATTGGAGGGGTGTTGCTGAGGTGTAGGTTGTGGCCACATGCGGCAATGGTATACCCTTGACGAGATGCTCATAGTGGAGGGTATGTCGCCAGTTTCCTGAAGCCCTAGAATGAATTTTTTTTTCTGCGGCGAGTTTTCACTAAAGAGTATAAAGGGGTAAGGATTTCCTTTTTTTTTTCGAATTAGGAAATATTTTTCCTTCTATTTTCTGTTTCCACTGCATAAGATGCACCTTATCCAGTTCTTTGGGGAAAGAAGGTGGTGATGAAGATGATGATGAATATATGATAGTATATATTTATATATACTATTATATATATATATATAGTATATATATATATATATCTAATAATATATATGATCTATTTATATAATATATATATAGTACCATATATAGTATATATATTATATTATATATATATATATAATATATATTATATATATAGTATATATATTATACTACCTTATATATATATATAGGAGTTGTATATATATTAGTTATATAATAATTATATATCGCCAGCTATATAGTAACATTATCACGCCGTAACCGTGTGCGTCCAATCGCCGTAGGAGACGATCAGAAGATCCACTCGGCTAGGGCCTTGGGTCGATTCCTCCCTATTCGATCCGTAGATGTTAGACAATTCAGGCGTGGACTGCTGGTAGAAAACTTATGAGGCAAATTAGGCTAGAATAGGAAACGATCCTAAAGAAACACAAACAATTACAAGGGTGTAGGGCCTTGCAACATATTGCCGAGTATACTAAATATTTGCATTTTTTAGAGATATCCTTCATTTTGACCATTTTTTCCGAACGTATTTAGGTGATCATACCAGCTCGCAGGAAAGAAGGAGAGAGGTTCCTCCAAGATATCGGAGTTATGGAGGAACGGTAACAAGGACGCTGGGATTCCAACATGATGGCTGATTACTGATCGAGCTTGAAAAGAGCCAATACGCTAGAAAGTCTTAAAAAGAAAAATTTTTTGCCGCAGATTTATTTTTATTTAATTTATTTTTTAAGTCATTTCTATCGTTATAATGTAATTATACTGTAATTTGAACTGCTTGTATTCATGAAACTTGAAAAAAAATAAAATTTAACATTCGATTTACTTTTTTTGTCATAATTTGAAAAATCTTGAAAATTAAATATTGGCTGTTGACAAAAATCAGCACCTGATAAAGCCAAACCAAGTTGAAATTCGTATTCAGCGCACACAAATTCACTAGAATCATGTGTCAGATATCGTTCAATAAAATACGTGCTCCTAAGTCCCAAGTATTATAATCTTTAATTATAATTTAGTAAAACTAAATGAAAGTCTCAAACTATAATTACATAATATAAAACACACTTCTATTAATATTTCATTTATATTACATTCAACATTTTGTCTACAAAACTAGATAAAAAGCCTACGTAAATAAAATAAAGACTTACGTCTACATAATAATTAATGATGTGTACCAATGGAATAAAGTCGAATCCAAAAGGAATTCTTCAGCAGTTTATTAATTTGTTAGTCTCGCCTTTAGAAATCTCATGAGAAATTTGAGTACTTGTTTACTTCCTACACAATATGGTGTTTTGTATAAATAATAATATATATATATACTATATATATATATATATATATATATTATATATAATATTATATTATATATATATTATATATATTATATTTGTAGTATAGGAGAGTGATGAATAGAAGAAATATCCAACTAAAATAATTATTAATGTCAGTCATGTTAATAATATTTAGAATATTATAGTGCAATTGAACGTGCTTACTGGTGCTAATTGCTAACTAGGATGTTGGCCTGAAAGGAAAAGCAGAAAGATAAACCAGCACATGCTAATAGCACGGAGGTCAAGAGTTCGCCCCCGCCCTCCCCCGTTCGGGCCACCATAAAATGTTGAGATGTCACTTGAACTAATGCTGACGACGGTCGAGGCTTCGCATCTTCTATTGAGGATCAACTACCAAATAAACCAAGAAGTCAAATATTTTAAAAATATTTCTAACTTATAATTATATTTAATAGTGTAAATTGTTCATGAGTATTTAATATTTTTCCCCTAAAGGGCCTAACCCAACCTACGCTAATCCTACATAAAATAATCAGTAGTAACATTTTGTATAAAATATACTTGTAAATATTTTCTGTTTTCATTTATTATTGAACATAATATATATACATATCACGTATATATAGTACTTATTATATAGTATCATATAATATGGGATATATATATATTATATATATAATATATTATATATATATTATATACTATAATATATAATATATATATATATATATATATATAAATACTATATATAATTAATATATATAATTATTATACATATTATTATATATATATATAAATCTATTTATTATATATATATATATATAATATATATATATATATATATAATATTATATATATATATATATAATATTGAATGTGATTTTATGATCAGTTATATGTGTGGTGCGGTGTTGTCATCTTGTCGGCGGAGGGGTAGGGTGTGTTGAAGAGAATGCTCTGCCTGTAATGATGGTGAAAAAGAAAAAAATTTTTTTTTTCCCCCTTATACATAAAAATATTTTTAATTTTGGTTCACTTCTCATACAAAAAAAAAATCGAGTTTGATGAGAAGAAGCAACCAAGTTGCAAGATCCTTAAGACAGTGACCTTCACTTTAACCTTAGGTCCTTTGTACGTAATAGTATATATAATATATATATATATTATATCATATATATATTATATATATATTATATTATATATATATGATTATATATATATTATAATATATATATATATTATATATATATTATATTATATATATATATATATAATATATAATATATATAGTAGTACTATCAGAGACGATTCCTATGGCTCGTGCTGCTCGTGCTAACATTGGATATAAAGAGTCGATCTTTTACCCAAACTTTAGTAATGTTACGTATAAATTCGTCTATTTTTTTTCACGAAAAAGTTCGCCAGGTGAATGAGGTGCCCATTATGCTCTGTCTTAGTTCCAAAGGCAATGCAAAATATGACTTATATGGCCTTCGCACATTTTTGCAGATGTATTCACAGGGTAGTTTTTGGCTCGTGTCCTTCCATAAATTACACTGGCCAGACATAACTACAAATGTCGTGCCTCATCTTTGCACGACCTCCTTAGATGCCATCTGTGCTAAATTTACCTATCAAAGACAACGTATCTCCACTTGAACAGTTACTAGAAGACTGATGAATTAATCAACTAACTATATTGATACTTGAGCTTACTTTCTTTGTATTTATTTAGCCATCCTACATTTTGCACCAAAGGTTTAATATAAATAAAAGCATTAAGAACATTAAATTATTTCTGAAGATGCAACAGTATACACTTTATGAAAACAGCGAATGTTCAAGGTAACAAAGGAAATTTGATGGTTAATATATTTTTTTTGCTTTATGTAAATGCATTGGGAAATATTGCTTTAAAAGCTGACAAAAGTAAATTTCCTTTTTTGTTACATAGTGAATTATCAATGTATTTTACGTCTTGAAAATGGTAAGGACACTTGCTAGAAAATAATCGGCTAATAAAACAATTGAAGCGTTCAAATTCATATTGGTTATACTCGCTGTTATATAATTATTTATATTTATATATATTGAGGACCATGCAATCATCTCTTTCGAACCTAAGTTTCCATGATGGTTTCTCTAGCGTACTTTCGACCATACACTGAAATGCTTATAAACCAGCTCAGTGCCCAAGATATGAATCAATTCAAGGGTACTCTCCTTTCCACTTCTCTCTTTCCCTTGCTTATTATACACGCAATCGAACATTTTCTTTTTAAAAATTTAACATCAACTTAGAAAAAATCATACCGCCTCTCAGAGGTTTGAAGGGAGACATTCAAAGTTTTCCCCTCGTCGACTCCTCCTTCCATTATTAATACTTGGGAGTTGCCAAAATCTGGTAATAGTTCTGTGCCGCCAAGACTTTGTAGCTTTTTT
>JABUQX010021551.1:5000-12500 GCA_015478945.1 Trachelipus rathkii
TATTAGCTATGATTATGTAATAATGTATAACGATATTAATAACTAACGGAGATAAAGCTATGAGGTAGTTTACTGATTATAATGTGGTATGAAGTACGCATGAGTATTATGTTAGTGTATATGTATATTACTGGTTACGATGTTTAGTAGCATCTGTGTGATTATAGTATTATATTGTTTATTCATATTTATGATCTGAATAGAGTATTTGTGATATTTTTTAGGGATTATATATATATTATTGTAAGGTAATGATTAAATAATGATTTATTTATATATATATTTATATATTTATATATATATTAATTCATTTATATAATATTTATATAATATATATTATATTATATATTATATTATATTATAATATATAAATATATATATATATATATATCACACCACGGAGCGATATATATATATTATATATTTGTATATATAAACATATATATATAGGAGCTATATTCTGACGCACACTGCTACGTGAGAGAGAGCGCTCTATATCACTACGTCTATCAAATCAACGTGAACTACCACGCGAGAGATATTCAGAGACACTGAGAGCACTAGAGGTTATATGGTAATAAATTTTTATATTATTATTTTAACCTAATATATATATTATTAATATAATATATATATATAATATTATATTATATATATATATACTTATATATATATATAATATAATGTATATATAATAATATATATATATATATATATATATATATATATATATATATATATATATATATATATATATAATATATACTGTAATATATATCATAATAATATAATATATATTATAATATATAATAATATATATATATATATATATATATATTATATATAATATATAATATCATACATATATATATATATATATAATATTATATATATAGTATATATATATAGTATATAATATAATATATATATATATATATATATATATATATATATATATATATATATATATATATATATAAAAAATAAAAAAATATATATTTTTATATATAGTTGTTTTATAATTTTTATTCGTAACATAATTAGAGTTGTAGTAATATAATATATATATATATATATAATATATATTATATATATATATATATATATATATAAAAGAAGATGAAACATAATTTGGGAAACATTTATTATAATGGACGATTCGGGTATATAACGTTACCCATCATCAGCACTGCAATTGAGATAAAAATAATATAATTTTATAACACAAAAAAATAATTAAAATGAACTAATATAAAAACTGTAATACAATAAATGAACACATATGTAAATTTAAAATACATAAATCACACGAAGAAAGTAGCTAAAATTGAGTTAGGTTTCATTTATAGAGAAGGCGAAATGCAAACTAAAAGTTACGAAAATTTGTTAGAGTGGGAAAACAAAAAAGAAAAAACAAAAAACAAAAATTACTTGGTTGGAATATATATAAATTAAGAGTGAAGAGGGGGATAGAAGACAAATCCTTATTTAATTCGGGTTTTAAGTAAAAAATGTAGAGACTCTCAAGAATCTTTCTGTCGAGTTGTTCATTGGCAGGGGATAGGGCACTAAATTTTTTATGTGCAATAGGGTGATTATATTGAAAGGCATGATTATGTATGGAGGAGTTTTCTCGGGTTGTGATAGGTAAACTAGTTCTATAAGAAACTTCCCCGTGTTTCCAGATCCTCAGGTAAAGTTGGAAGCCTGTTTGACCCACGTAGTAGACGTTGCAGTCCGCACACTTGTATAAATATACTAATGAGGACCTCATATGTAGAGGAAGAGAATCTTTATTGCAGAAAAAAATTGAAATACTATAGTTATTAATAGGAATGAAAATAAAGCCATCAAAAGGAAAAGCATCGGATAGAGTGTGATTGAGAGTTTTTGACAAGTTTTGCGGTGCTAGGACGGAAGAACGGAATTTTTAGATAGATAAGTTATTTAGGGACGGTTGGGACTTGAAATTTAGGGCGGAAATGGTTAAGAAAGTCGTTAACTAGGTTTGTAATAGTGTAGTGAGGAAAAGATTTCAAGAGGCACAATGGGACAGATGTTGAATTTCAAGGTGGAAAGACCACTATGAGGAGCATAAGTTAAAGGCACGGAAAATTTTGCATTGTAATGAAGACAGTTTGTATTAGGGGGGGAGGGAGAAAACTAAAAAAATTAATACCTAGTGTAGTAGAGGAAGGTTTTATGTGTAAAGAGGTGGAGAAGGAACCATTGTTGAGAGTAATTAGGGTGTCAAGAAAGGGTAAAGAGTTATTTTGCCTATGTTCTACAGTAAAGAGGATGTTAGTATGTTGGTTGTTAAAATAGTTTAAGAATGTGAGTTTGGCAGATGCGAGAAGAAAGGGGAATACTACCGTAGGAGTGAATGGCGAGGTTTTGTGAGGGGGGTATGGTTGGAGCCCACCTGAGCCAAGGGATGAATCCCACATTGACGAGATACCATAGTGAGGGTCCGTCGCGATCCTGTGAAGCTCTAGGGCGAATTTTTCTGACCTCGACAAGTACTCACTAAAAGGTATAAAGGGGACTGTAAGGCTGGACTTTCTTTTCGACTTGTGTCATATTCTTCTACTACTTTTCTGTTTCCGGTGCATGAGACGCACCTTACCCCCAGTCAATGGGGAGAGAAGGTGGGTGATGATGAGATGGAATATATATATATATATATATATATATATATATATATATATATAATAATAATATTAAAATATATATATTATATATATATATTATATAGTATTATAAAATATATAACATTAATAAGTAACTGTTGATCATTTAATTTGTTAATGCAAGTTTAGGTTCAGTATATAATTTCAAATTTGTTTAAAAATTTCAAAAAAATCATTTACTAAAGTGATAAAGCCAAATTTATTATCCTTTTAAATTAAATGTTGATACATGTTATAAATTTAATGAACATTTTAAAAAAATATTAAGTGGGGGGAGATATAATTTCGTGGCTGTTATAAATAATGATTAATGTTGATAATTTTTTTATAATGTTTTTTAACTTTACTCAGTAATTATTTTTATAATTTATAATTTTTTATAATTTTATTGATTTTTACTTCACCGTTATTTATATACATTATTTTCAAAATCCATCAAGAAGGGTATATGCTCTCATATACTATATATATATATATATAATAATATATATAATATAATATATATAATATATATATATTATTATATATATATATATAGGTATATATTATATAATATATATATATATAATGTATTATAATATATATGATATATATATATTATATATATATATAATAAATATATATATATAATATATATATATATATAGTATATGTATATATGATATATATATATTATATAAATCTCTCGCCGGGGGGTTAAGTCCAAATCGGATCTTTCTCTAGGCAAAGGTGCGGACTGAATATATATAATATATAATAATATATATATAATATATATATAATATATTAAGTATATTAATAATATATTATATATATATATATATATATTATAATATATATAAATATATAAAATATATATATTATTATATATATATATATAATATGATATATATATATATATATATAAATATATAATATATATATATATATATATATAGAATATATAAATTATATATATATAATATATATATATATATATATATGTGTATACAGAGATATAAATATATTATATATATATATATATATATAAATATATATATATAATATATATTATATATATATATTATATATTATTATATATATTATATATATATAGTATATATATATATATATAATATATATATATAATATTATATATTATATATATATATATTTATATATATAAATATAAATATATATGATATATATATATATTAATATATATATATATATATATATATTATATATATATAATAATATTATTGACTAAAAATCTTTTCTATATATAGGCTTACAATTAAAAACAATAAAATCTAAATAAGATTTAAAAAGTAAATCCTGAATAAAAAAAAACAAAAAGAAACCAAAAAAAAGTCTTTTACCTCAAACCTTTTTAATTTTATTATTATTTTTTTCCATTTTTTTAACTTCGAAATTTTTAAAGGATTTTTTTTTTTTTTTTTTTTTTTTTTTTTTTTTTTTTTGTAAATAATATTTGCTTAAGTTGGAATAATAAAAGACTTAATTTTCATTTAATTACGCAAACTATAGTTTTTCTCTACCTCTTGAAACACAATGTTTTTTAATAATAAAAATATTTACTAATGATACTGTATAATATATAATATATTATATAATATATTATATATTATATATATTATATAATATATATAGTATATATATATATATATACGTTTAAAATAAATAAGGTAGTTCTCTCCTTATTTATACTTAAAGAGAATGGTAGTTTCTTGCCTGTTGCAACATCAAAATGTAACTAAGAGATGCCAAAGGAAACAATATAAACAATTTTATAGGCTAATTTCACACACACAATCTCCGTTATTCGATTTGAGCACGAAGAGTCCCCTTTTTTAATGAATTGAAAAATAGCATTATTTAATAGCGATTATTATTTATATATATATAGTATAATATATAATATAATATATATATATAATATATATATAATATATATATAATTATATATATATATATTATATATATATAATATATATATATACTATTATGACAACGTGGAGAACTTGGTTCTCCTTAAACTCCATTCGCTTGGTGGCAACTCCCTCTTTTCATTAAATGCCATCTCTTAAATAGATCCATCAAGGTCGGTGCTCTTCTATTCGTCAGCTTCCTTTATGCTGATAAAGGCGTTCGCAGGGTAATGTGTTCTAAATGTATAATTGTTGCTCTTGCATTTAATGACATCGTTATTTCTATCCGCAGCGAAGGTCAATATTCTCCTTATGTTGATGACCTTGCGTTATAAATAGCCGGTGCCAGGCTGCCTTTCTTGAACGGCACTTCAAATAGCTATTGAGAATATTTCACAATGGGGTAACTCCCATTTCTCACACACCAAAACATCAGCAGTACTTTTTTAAGAAAAAGGGAGATCGTATAGAACTCTTCCAGTCTCTTTCCGCGAGCCCTCTAACTATATAGGACGCTTCTTTAACCTCACAGTAAAATTTCTAGGACTCATTCAGATGACATTTAACATATGGCATCCGATATTAATTTCCTGAAAACGTACTTTCATCGCGTGTCTTGACCTATACGTCATCTGGCCTCAAAATCTGGGGTGCTGATCGCAAGTAACCTTTACGTTTCTAATTTTCCTAATATCCCGATCGAAGCTGGACTGATGGCTGTGTAGTTATGGCAGGGGTGCCACTAACTCTTGACTTTTTGGACGCCATAAATTATGAAGCTGTTTGAAACTACCCACATTGTTAAGGATTTAATGGTTTTAACAAATGAATAAAAACATCTTTTTATTTATAAAAATAATGTAATGGTTTTCTTACTATATTATTTATTACATTATTACTAACATTATTATTTACTTATTTAATCAGACATCTATGTTTCCAATTACACAACAAGAATAGGATTTTACTTTGAGAAGTGCTTTTCGAGTGGTTCATTTTTTGCTGGTTAGCTGTCTTTAAATCTGGCTGAAAATTGTAAGCGCTAGTTCGCAACGAGTTCACTTATAATGATCATCAGGTCGTTTCAGATCGATATTTATGATCTAATGACTTAACGCGTTGAATATAAGTGATTCTATACACATAAAGTAGGCCCAAATATTTGAGATAAGTCTCATAGCACACTCTTTTGTTAGTGGGTATTTTTCTTCTGGAACCTTCTTCCAAAATTCTATGGCCGAAACGCCACTTCGTTGCAGTCCTTTTAGTCCTTCGTCCTCTTGCAGTTCTAGTAGCTCCAACTCTACAGCTGCTGTATCCTTTGTAATTGGTGATGAAACCGGACAGCCATCGCCCACAACATCAACAGCAAAAGGATTTTCCAGGAATGAAAATGAAGGTTTAAGTGTTCTCAAATCATTAAATCTGCCATTGATTTCTTCAGCAAGACCAGACATTTTACACAAATAATCTTCTGTTTCCACCTGAACGTCAGGAAGGCTTTCAGTAATTTTCTTCAAACATTTGAAATGAGCGAATGTTTTAGTCTCAAGGTCTTTCCGAAAGAGTCTTAATTTGCTATGAAAGCTAAATACACTCTGCGCTAAATCAGAAATAAATTTTTCTCTTCCTTGTAATGATATGTTTAGCGTTTGTAAATGCTGAACCACATCTGTAAAAAAAGCCAAATCTAACAACCACTGGGGGTCATTAAGTTCAGGGAAAGATTTTTCTTTTTCTTGCATAAACTGTTTGATTGGATCAAGTAATTGAAAAAATCTGCCAAGAACATTGCTTACTGATAGCCATCTCACTAAGCAGTACCAAGATACATCATCAGGAAGCTCGTCATTGTTCATGTCTTCTATGAAGGATATGAACTGTCGGTGTGTTTTGGCACTTGAGCGAATGCAGTTCACGATTTGTAGAACTACCTGCATAACATGCGGATTTTGAAAATATTTTGCTGCTTGATGTTCTCTGTGAATAATACAATGTACAGGTAGGAAATCAGGGTATGATGTGTCAGCATTTAAAAGCCCAATAAGCCCTTGTTTCTTACCTGTCATGGATGGTGCACCGTCGGTAGCAATGCTGACAATATTACCGATAGGCACTGAGTTTTTCAATACAACACCATCCAGGGCTTCTTTAATGTCACAACCACGAGTAGTATCCTTCAAAGTAACCAGGTCTAAGAGCTCTTCCACCACCTCCAAGTCTTTTGACACATACCTCACAAATATGGCTAGTTGCGGTTTATCTTTGATATCTGTAGACTCGTCCAAAGCCAGACTAATTGCTGAGCACTCACTTAAATTTTTTTGTAAATTATTTAAGATATCGCCACTAATTACAGAAACTCGCCTCTCTATTGTGTGTCTAGCAGCGGGCATTTGGTCGATCAGTTTTTGCAGTTTCTTATTTTCGGGTTCTAAAATAGAAATAACTTGTGCCATATTCTTCTGTGTAAATCTTCTTTGCTTTTGCAATATTAAAAGCCAAGACGAAGCCAGCTTCGGTTGTCAAATCTGCTTCCTTGGTAAACATTGACATAACCCTACTCTGACCATGAAGTTTTTCCTTTAATGATTTTAATTTAGTTTTCCTTAACTGAGAGCCAACAGGAAAATCTTTACTGAAACCACTGTGGTTAGTGTCATGATGGCGTTTTAGATTACTGGCCTTGAACTGTGACAACGTTATTTGACACAAAAGACACATTGGCTTACCGTTTCTTTCTACAAAAACGAATTCCTCCTCCCACTCTGTATTAAAAGCTCGATTCTCCTCTTCATATTTACGCTTCTTAGACAGCATCGTAACTGTTAGGACACCAGCAATTAGGCCACAACTGTACTCAAACAACTGAAGCTGCT
>JABUQX010021551.1:25000-26768 GCA_015478945.1 Trachelipus rathkii
CCACCCTCAATAAATAATAAATACTAATTATAATAAATAATAATAATACCACAAGACGACCTTTGCATATTAAACTTGTTCTTGTCCAATAATAATAATAATAATAATAATTAATAATAATTAATTAAAATAATAATATTCGATAACTAGCAACTGTTGAAACAAAAATTGAAGAATCTTCCCCCCCTCCCTCTCCCTTTTTGTCACATTAAATAAATTTCCTTTTAGTCAAGAAAAATTATTGTCAAAAACAATAATGCTCAATTTTTAAAGAGTGACTTAATAATATAAGGCTTGGAATTTAATATTGCTTATATTATCTTAAGATAAATTTTGACCGATTCAGCAAACAATAAATTTCATAAAAAGAAAAAAAAAAACTTTTTTCTTTAAATATATTTCAATTTTCAGTTTTTTTTTTTTTTTTCATTTTTATAAAACCATTAATTTTAATTTAATTTTTTTTTTTATTGGGGAAAAAATTTTTTTTTTCTGCATTTGTTTAAAAAAATTATTTTTTACAAATTTAGCATTAATAAAAAATCTTTTATTAAAATTAATAAAAAGTAAAATTAGTAAAATAAAATAAAATAAAAAAAATAAATAAATTCATAATAGGTTTTATAGAAAAGAAATTTAGCTTTGCTAACCTAACCTTACTCTTCGCGATTAACCTCCTTACCATTACCTATAACTAATTAATAATTAATCACTATATACTATAATAATAATACATAACTAGATAAAGTAATAAACCAATAAATAATTAAATAATATATGACATCATATGAGTATATATATAATAGATACCATAGATACTAATAATATAAATTAACATATATTATACCAATCCAATAATAATAATATTCATAATGGTTTTATAGAAAAAAATTAGTTTAATAACTATGGTATTTATAATAATCAATATTAATAATAATAACAATAATAATAAAAATAATAATTAATAGATGCGTAGAGACCGCGTCTAACAGATATTCAATCAACGATAATCAATGATATAAGTTTAATTAATAATAATAATAATAATTAACTCAAAATAATAATAATATATAACAAAAATAATAATAATAAATAAGAATAATAATAATTAATAATAAGTAATAATAATTAATAATCACTAATCAATAATCAATATAACATTAAATAATACCATTAGTACATTAACTAAATAAATAACACAATAACAAATATATAATAATTTAACTCAATAATACTACTAAAAATCAAATAAAGAATAATAATCAACTAAAAATGACCAGCTAATTACATTAACAAACTTTATACTCGCATCACACAAGTGATCATAATTATGTGCGCCTAACAAATAATAAGTAAATAATTAATAATAATAATACATAAAATAAACATAATAACATATAAATCATATGAGCATTGGAATAATTAATAATAAAATACCATCAATTAATAACTAACCAATGAGATAATATAAAATATATAACATAATAAATAATTAATAAATACTTTAAAAAAATAATTGAATGTAAATAATAATAATAATAAACCATAAATCACTAACACACACATATAATCCGAGTAGATATAGCTGGGAGTTAATAATGGCAATTAAAAATAATATCAATCTTTACAAATACCCACTCCAAGGTAAACCATAATAATAAGTAATAATAAATCCAAATATCAAACTAAATAATATATTTGCAAGTTCTGAAAATATCAGCCTCTTGACTATTTTCGTATATATAAGAGTACTCTATAAATCTGTATA
>JABUQX010021552.1:0-2500 GCA_015478945.1 Trachelipus rathkii
CGAACTCACCTACCACACACTTTTTTTTTTTACTTTCTCAACACACATTCTAAATGCAGCTGACATGCTTGTAGAAAAAGAAGAAATTCCAATAATAATAATAATAATAATAATAATAATAATAATAATAATAATAATAATAATAATAATACATAATAATAAAATAATAAATTAATAATAATAATAATAATAATAATAATAAAATAAAATAATTATACTGAGAAAAGACTGTTTTCTTTATTTATTAGTATAATAATAAATAATAATAATATATAATAAAATAATAATAATAATAATTAATAATAATAATAATAATAATAATAATAATAATAATAATAATAATAATAACATTAACATTAACATTAACATTAACATTAACATTAACATTAACATTAACATTAACATTAACATTAACATTAACATTAACATTAACATTAACATTAACATTGAACTAACATTAGCATTAACATTACATTAACATTAATATTACATATTAATGTTAATATTCTAAATATTACTTTTATATTAATATTAATATTCATTTTAATATTAATATTAATAATAATATTCATAAAATGAAATATAATAATTAATATTATAATAATAATAATTAATAATAATAATAATAATACTCTAATAATAATATAATAATAATAATAATAATAATAATAATAATCAATTGAAAAAATTAAAAAACTTTCGAAAATAATAGTTAATAACAACAATATAATGTATTGTATTTTTTTTATATGATTTATTGACTAAATTAACATTAACAATGTGAAATATCCATTGGCATAAGAGATGTTAAAATGTTATGCCTTTGCTTGCTGATTAAAAGTTAAAAAAAAAAGAGAATTCTCACAATGTGCCCTAAAATATTGAATATTAAATATTTAAATATTAAATTAAATATTAAATTAAATATTAAAATATTAATATATTAAAATATTTAAATATTAAATATTAATTTATAAATATTAAATATAAATATTAAATATTAAATTTAAATATTAAATATTAAATATTCAAATTATTAAATATTAAAAAATATTAAATATTATAAATATTAAATATTTAATAAAAATATAATATTAGAATTAATATTAAAATATTAATATATTAAATATTAAATATTAAATATTAAATATTAAATATTAAATATTAAATATTAAATATTAAATATTAAATATTAAATATTAAATATTAAATATTAAATATTAAATATTAAATATTAAATATTAAATATTAGATGAATTTGCCAAAATAAAGTAAATTTTGAACACTGGCTTGCAGTATTTTATTTATAAATTTCAACAGAAACAAAAATAGAATTTTGACTTGTGTTCTTGATTTTGTTTTTGTTTTGCTTTGTTTTCTATTTTTGATGGTGGGTTGGGGGAGGGCTGGAATTTTATTTCTTTGAATTTTAATATTACTTTATGAAACTTGAATTATATATGAGATTATAAAAAAAGTATTCACATAAATTATTATCGTTATTAAATGATCACATAAAATACATAAACATTTATATAATGCTGATATGATATATTTATATATTATATATTATATATATTAATATATATATATATATAGTTATATAATTATATATATATATTATATATATAATATAATTATATAATATTATAGTAATATATTATATATATATAATATATAATTATATATATTTATATATATTTTATAATATATTATTTATATATATATATATTAGTTATATAATATATATTATATATGATATATATAAGTGTATATATATTATAGGATATATAGTATATTATATATATATATATATATATGATAATGATAATGGATGTACCGGAACCACAATTTTTGGTTCCGGCCGGAAACCGGAACTTTCTGGAACCTTGGAAAAGTTTCCGCCTTGGAAAAGTTCCTGTCGGAACCGGAACTTATCGACTTCCGCTACACCTTACATATTCTACTGAAAACTTGTCTGATTAACGAGAGTGGTCTCTCTAAAAGTATTCTGCATCTTGTTCATATTTATAGTTGGTGAGGCCTTAGGGTCTGTAAAGTCAGAAATTTGGATAAGAGGCGGATTCAATAAATTATTAAGTAAAAAATAGGAATACTACGAGTCTTTCAGTTTAAGAAATCGAAAAAAATGATATAATGCTCGAGGAAGAAAAGGTAATTGTTGTCGATTGTGTTACGCGATATGTCCGATCGAGTTAATAACATGAAAAATTTTGGAAACCTCTCTTCGTCCTCTCTCTTCTCTTGCTCGTCGGTCTCATCTCTCGTCTCTCTCTCCGTCTCTCTCTCTCTCCTCTTCTCTCTCTCTCTCGTCTCTCTCATCTTAAGCGTTTTCTGTTTTTGCATTTGTGATTACGAAACGTAAGAAATGCTCGATTTGCGTTCGTTTTTTGTCAAACTTACGCAAAATTGTGAAAAATGCTCACCAAACGTAAGGAATTTCCTTAATTCTGTAAGGTTGCTCAAACTTACCGTGTGT
>JABUQX010021552.1:5000-12500 GCA_015478945.1 Trachelipus rathkii
TTAAACTTAGATATAAAAAAATTTAGCTATTAGTTAAACACCGGCAATTTTCGAAACCTATAACATCAATATTAGGATACCGGCCTAGCTATATAGTATGACGCCATTGAATTCATCTTTAAGTAAAAAACGCAGTACCGAATTCAATATACAAAAGGCAAATAAGCTATAGGATGATACTATTTAATAGATCTTTTTGAAAATATCTCAAGGGCGAAACAAGACGTAAAGAATCGTTGCAAAGAAGAGGAATTAGGAACCGACCCAACCATCTTAACATGAGCACACAGGTTGCCAGAAATTCCAAAGAAGCTGAATCATTCATCGATCACACTAAATATTTTTCAGTCCGCGAAGGAAGTGAGTCGATAAAGGACCACGAAAGATTGAGTGAGCAGTACTCACATGATTGAGCTTTGCAAATAAATGTTAATCATAATAATAGAGTAACAGCTTAAATCTATGAAAATGAAAAAAGGAAAAAAATCCTTTTCAAAGGTTTATACTACCTCAAGGGATAATGATCAATCATAATTTTTAAAACTACGAGCAAATTAGAGTAGTGGGAATATTATTATTAGTAATTATATATAGGTAGTATAGGTATATATTTATACTATATAGGGTATATATAATATAGGTGATTATATGATAGTATAGTATATATATATTATGAATAAGGGTGATAATAGTAGTGTTATGTATATTGTATCAGGTATACGTAGGTATGTAGTATATACTATGAGTATGAGGGGGGTATATATATTGATATGGGTAGGGTGTTAGTGGGGAGATGTCATATTATTATATTATGGTAGTAGGTATATATGTCTTTTGGTATATATATATTAGTATATGTATATTAGTAAGTACATAATATTTAGTAATATATATTTATATATAATGATAGGGGGGTGAGTAGTGAGTATATATAGTAGTTATAGTATATATTAGGTAGTAGTAGTATGATATATGTAGTTGGTATAGTATGAGTATAATAGTAGTATGGATATGGATGATATTGGGTAGAGTAGCGTAAGGTAGTTATATATATATATAATATGATGATATATGTATTATAGTATATATATATATATATAGGAGTTATATATAGGTATATATAGGTATATAGGTATATATATATGTATATATAGCCTAATACAGCAGAAAAAGTGGTTTGTCAATCGTTGACATAAAAACCGTATTTGCCAGGCAAATAGGAAACATAAGAAAGATTGGATCTTTCCATCGTATTGTAATGATAAATATAAGTTTATTTCTATTATTGACAGTTAGTGAATAATTGTGTTTGAGACAAATGGTAGTCTACAATGATCTTTTAACAGTTGGTATTTAAGGGTGTCTTTTATAAAAAGGAGGTATTTGTGTCCACACTGAATATTAAGTATCTCCTGCATCTTAGATTTGGATAATGCTTGAACTCTTTACCTGGTCATTCTAATTCTCCTTTTAAGTTTGGTATATGTGTTTGCACGAGAGTGGATGCAGCAGGTATCTATGTAGCCTTGTTGAAATGATAACTTCTTTGTTCTAGTCGAGATGCTTAAGCGTTCATATAATTACAAGATCTCTGCTTGAGAAACTCTTGGGTAACTTCGAACGAATGTTTGATGTCAAGTCAGATGACAGTGATCAGGAGCTCCACCCTGTTCCGAATGATGTGGCAGAACTTTCATCAGAAGAGATCGTACCTACTTGAGAATGACGTCAACATATCAGCTTGAGTGTGTGCCCTGGCCGGTTTTAATATTTGTATCAGCAGAAGGATTCCTGGCAAATAATTTATAAGACCTTCTCTCTTGAAATGCAGGAGAGCATCTTAAAGATAATATAGTTGTTGTTGGGTTTATAGTATATAGTAGGTATATTATGATATGATATAGAATATATATAGTGAGGGTTAAGTATATAGTAGTATCTACTAGGTATATATATGATATTAGTAATAGGGTGAGGGTAGGATTTATGATAGGTAGTAGTTAGTATATAGTGATATAGTAGTTAGGCTATAAGGTAATCTAGTTATTATATAGATTAGTAGTATTATTGATAGGTCGTAATAAAAGGTTCATCCAGCATATATTACTATTTTATTCCTCATTTAACGAGAAACATATAGGCTGTAATTATAGTAGTATAGTATATATACTGATATATATGGTAGTAGGTGATAGAATGATAGTGATAGCTAGTATATGATATATAGTTATATGATATATATATAAGTATATTATTATGATATATATAGGTACATATATATATATATAGTATTTACACATACTATATATAATAATAGTAGTGATGGGTATATTAGTATATTATAAAGTATATGATTATCGTGAGTAGGATATATGGGAGTATATATGATAAGTATATATATTATAGTTAGTATTAGTATAATGTAGTTAGTTAGGGTTTAGATATATTAATAGTATGGTTTATTGGTAGCTATATATTTAGCTAGTTAACAGTTAGTATAATATCATATAAGATATAGATAGAGATATATATTGTATAGGAGTATTATATATATTATATTATAGTATATTATGGTATATTATGATAGTATTAGGTATGATAGTTGAGGTGTATGAGAGTATAGTATAGATATATATATAGGTAGTATATAGTATATAAATTTTTATACAAAAATATAATTATAGTATATATATATATATATATTATATATTATATATATATTTGAGATCATGTTAACATACCCAGCTACGTGGGGCCTACAAAGAAGGCGTCACGAATGGGTGAAGTAGAGTCAACTTCCATGTGGATCACTAGCTTATCACATAGTTTTAAAGCGAGAGGAAAGATGGTTGAAGGCTAAATGAATATTCAGGTCAAAGATAAATTGAAAAAACCTAAATAAGAATATTTAAAGAATTTAGTATAAAAAGTATATCTTAGCATTATAAAGATAGTCCTAATAATCCATATAAAGAATTATATATTGTATAAGAATATCGAATTCTTTTAAGATATTAGAGGAAAACTAGTTGTACTGCGAAAGTAGGTAAGAGGTTCCACCAGGACAGTGAATACCATTTTGAGAGGTGTTGTTTGGACCTTTGAACAGTACGGGAAATGATTGGACAGCGGGCGTAAATGGGGTCGTTGGGGAACATAGTCAATGAATGAGGTTAGTGGTGAGGCAGATTACGGGGTATAGCGACGGCAGATTTGCAGATGGGAGGAGGGGTCTCCGTGACGATGTGAGGTGGTGTGAACTGAATTGGTGTTTGCCAATACGGAGGGAGTGCAGAGTGATCACCTCAATGCTAGAGCACCTTGTTTGTTGATGAGAGGAGACCACTCTACTAATGTTCGACTTTTGATATATCTAAGTTTGCTCCCCACTGATCGATCGTTTCTCAGCAACGCTTGGGCTAATAAATACAGGGAAAAGCCTTGTGCGATGAGCAGGATGAGGTAAATCAGTATATGTGAGAGCTGCTCGCTGAATGGACATAATTGGGAAGGTACTGAGATACCAGGCTGCCGAAAAGATGAGACGGCCTTTTGGCCTCTCTATTCGCTATTCATTCTCCAAGTTACCCTACTGAGAAGGGGAAGTGGCCATATATAGGTAATGTATGTTGTTTTCTTAAGGAAGTGGAGCAGCCTGAAGAATATTGTTGTGAGCAGACGGATATCCATTTGTGTTGGCTAGGAATAAGTTGGGGTTGTAATCGTCCTTGAGCGCGCTGAGGCAAAATTTGAATAGAATGACGGGTACAGTGGTGGTCTTGGTTAGAGGAATTAGAAGGATCGTATGAAAGGGCAATCATTCGGAGCCAATAGACCTGCAGTAAAAATTGAATGAGAGGGTGAGGGATGCAGTGTATGGGAGAGGGTAGCTGGTCAGGATTAAGAACAGGCAGAGGCGCACGCCACACCATTCCCGTTAACAGCGGAAATGAAACAGGGAAATGATGACCTTTAACAGAGGCAACAGGGTTGGCCATAGATTTGAGAGAAGGTCCAAGGACCAAAGCAATGGTGGGAAGCAAGGGAATAGCTAAGGTCGTATACCTCTTCGTCATAATGAGCAAAGGCGCAGGCACCTTTGTTGCAAAAAGATGTGTGAAGGAAATTAAGGATGTTACAGACACTCTTGTAATGGCAAGTATTAAGATTCTTGGGTAATCTCCCGTCAGGATCGGTCCTCAGAGCAAGACGGGTATTGGGGTTTTAAGGCCGAAGAAAGGTTGTGTGGCACGTAGATGGTTGCCCTTGAAGAGAGAGTGTCGATGGCGACACTGATTCCAACTTAAAGGCTCACCCGGGGGCGAGTCGGATGTTGTCAGTAAGATACGGAGTACCGTCGTTTTAGTTGGGATCTAAACAGGTGTAGTAGAGTTCTTTGGGAGGCCTGACCCATACCAGAGGGTGTAACAACGGCCGCGAGCCAAATGTGGGCCTCTTGGAGTCAATCTCGTGCGGCTCTTGAAACCAAGAGTATTAAAATAATATAATATTTAAAAAGTAGATAGTATCGAAATATTAATTAATAGAAACTCTATCCAGCTGACGAGCGCGTTAACTTTTGTAATTGATGCTGTAGGAACGTGTTCACGCACCATATTCTTATAGACTGTGGCAAATAACTGCACCACAACCCACAGCTTCCGTGTCGGACAGGCTACGTTATATCAATCTGAACGGTTGCGTTATTTCTTTGTCTGCAGTTCAGTTGGTTTGAGTTATCAGTTGTGGCCTAAAGGTTGCTGGGGCGTGTGACAGTTTTTACGATGGCTGCTAAATAAGGTAATAGTGAATGAAGAAGAATTGGAGTCGTTTAAATAACAGTGGATGGGAGTGAGAAAATTCGTTTTTGAGAAAGAAGACGGGTAAGACCAATTGTGTCTTTTTGTGTTAAAGTAAGTTGGCACAGTTTAAGAGCCAGTAAATGACACTGAACCACAGTGGTTTTTCAGCAAAGATATTATCCTGTTGGCTGCTCATTAAAGGAAAAGCTAAATTAAAAGTCTTAGGAGAATACTGCATGGCTCCAGAGTAAGGGTTATGTCAATGTTTTTATCAAGGAAGCTTATTTGAAAAACCGAAGCTGGCTTCGTCTTGGCTTTTAATATTGCAAAAGCAAAGAAGCCTTACACAGAGGAGAGTTTATTAAGAAGAATATGCACAGAGTTATTTCTATTTTAGGAACTTCGAAAATAAGGAAACTGCAAACTGCAAAAATTGATCGACAAAATGCCCGCTGCTAGACACACAATAGAGAGGCGAGTTTCTGTTATTAGTGGCGATATCTTAAATAATTTACAAAAAAAATAAAGTAAGTGCTCAGCAATTAGTCTGGCTTTGGACGAGTCTACAGATATCAAAGATAAACCGAAACTAGCCATATTTGTGAGGTATGTGTCAAAAGACTTGGAGGTGGTGGAAGAGCTCTTAGACCTGGTTACTTTGAAGGATACTACTCGTGGTTGTGACATTAAAGAAGCCCTGGATGGTGTTGTATTGAAAAACTCAGTGCCTATCGGTAATATTGTCAGCATTGCTACGACGGTGCACCATCCATGGCAGGTAATAAGCAAGGGCTTATTGGGCTTTTAAATGCTGGCACATCATACCCTGATTTCCTACCTGTACATTGTATTATTCACAGAGAACATTTAGCAGCAAAATATATTTTCAATATCCGCATGTTATGCAGGTAGTTCTACAAATCGTGAACTGCATTCGCTCAAGTGCCAAAACACACCGACAGTTCATATCCTTCATAGAAGACATGAACAATGACGAGCTTCCTGATAATGTATCTTGGTACTGCTTAGTGAGATGGCTATCAGTAAGTAATGTTCTTGGAAGATTTTTTCAGTTACTTGATCCAATCAGACAGTTTATGCAAGAAAAAGAAAAATCTTTCCCTGAACTTAATGGAGGGCAAAACAAGCTACAGTTTGGTGTTTATAGGGTCAAGATCGGCTGATAATTCCGAATTTTATGTCCATTTTTAGGGGAATGAAAATTGGGCGTAGCACGAGCCCAATTTTGGATCTTCCCCTTCATAGCAAATTAAGACTCTTTTGGAAAGACCTTCAGACTAAAATATTTGCTCATTTCAAATGTTTAAAGAAAATTACTGACAGCCTTCCTGACGTTCAGTTGGAAGTAAAAGATAATTTGTGTAAAATGACTGGTCTTGCTGAAGAAATCAATGGCAGATTTAATGATTTGAGAACACCTAAACTTTCATTTTCAATCCTGGAATATCCTTTTGCTGTTGATGTTGTGGGCGATGCTGTCTGTTGTCGATCATCAATTAAATAGGAGTACAACAGCTTAGAGGTGTGAAGCTGCTCAAACTGCTAAGGAGGGCGAAGGACTTAAAAAAACTGCAACAAGTGGCGCTTCGGGCAACAGAATTCTGAAAAGGGTTCCACAAAAAAATAACCCAATCACAAGAAGAGTGTGCTAAAGGAGATTTAATCTCCAATTTGTTGGGCCTACTTATGTGTATGAAGTCATTTTGTCACGCTTAAGGTTCATTAGGGACTCTAGAATATCGATCTGAACTGAGGGCTGATGATGACATGTAAGGGTGAACTTCGTGCGAACTGCGCTACCAATATTTCAGCCAGATTTAAAACAGCTACCAGCAAAAATGAAGCACTCGAAAAAGCACTCTCAAACGTAAAATCCTATTTCTTGTTGGTAGTTGAACAATACATGTTTAAAAGTAAGTAAAGATAGAAAGTAGGTAAATAATATTAGATCTGTTCGGAACAGTAAAGGAGAGATTTTCAATTCATGTTATTTTATAAAAATAATAAAATTGGAATTGTTTTTTTCATTTGTAAACCCATTAATCTCTAACAAGTGGTAGCTTTCAAACAGCTTCAGTATAATTTTAGGCCCATAAATGTCAAGGGTATGTGGCCACCCTGCCATATAGCTAACACAGCCACAGTCCAGCTTTCGAACGGATTGGGAAAGATATAGGAAACGTAAAAGGTACTTGCGTATCGAGCACCCCAAGATTTTAAGGCGAGATGACGTAATAGGTCAAGCAACGCGATGACAAGTCGTTTTCAGTAATTTTTATATTGCGTGTGCATAATGTTACGATTAGGTCATCTAGAATGAAGTCCTGAGAAATTTTACGTGGGAGAGGTATAAAGGAAATGAGCGGGTCCTATGATAGAGGTAGGTGCTCGCGGAAGAAGGAGATGGAAGGGTTTCCTTCTGATTCTCCTTTTGGTTTCTGAAAATAAGGTACTGAGCGTGGAGGGTATTGTGGTGTGTGAGAAATGGGAGGTTACCCCATTGGTGAAATACTTCTCATAGCTATTTGGAGTTGCCGTCAATAGGAAAAGGCAGCCTGGCAGACCGGCTATATGTAGCCGCAAGGTTTAACAACATAAGGAGGTAAATAGGGTGTGACACTGCGCTGACATATGAAAATAACGATTGTCAGACATTAAATTGGCAAGAGCAACCAGG
>JABUQX010021552.1:42500-50579 GCA_015478945.1 Trachelipus rathkii
ATACAGAGAAAAAGAGGAAGAAGCTGTAGATCAGACGAGAGAGGAGGAAGAGGAGGAGGAAGGTGGAGAGATAACGGTGGAGGAATATGAGGAGACTATAAAAAGGATGAAGAATAAAGCTCCAGGAGAGGATGAAGTTTCTGTGCTGTTGCTGGTGGAGGGAGGAGAAGAGCTGAGAGAGAGAATTATCCAGTTTGATGAAAAGTTCCGGATGATGATCAGGTAATGCTGGGCGCAATGGATGCGTATGAGCCGAGATGCAGAAAATGTTATAAATTATAGAGGTATTAAACTGATGGACGATCTGGCGAAAATATACGAAAGAATATTGGAGAGGAGGTTGAGAGAGAAGGTAGAGCTGAGACTAGGAGAAGAACAGTACGGGTGTAGAAGAGGAAGAGGAACGACGGACCTCTTATTCATACTGAGAATGGTCTCGAAGAAGATGCCTGGAATATGGGCCAAGAGATTCTCTTTGTATGCGTTCAGCCCCCCTTCGAGTCTGCAAAAGGCATTTGATTCGGTGCCAATGAAAAAGCTTTGGAGAGCTGTGGAGAGGAATTATGGAGTGAAGGGTAGATTAAAGAAGACAATAGAAAGTACGTATGAGAAATGCAGTTGCAATGTTAGAACTGAGTGCGAGAACGATAGATGGTTTGAGGTGAAAACAGGAGTGAAGCAGGAGAGTGTTTTATCGCCTCTGTTGTTTATATTAGATTTAGACGTGGTGATAAAGAAAGTGAAGGAGAAACTAGGAGAATTTGAAGGGGACATAATGTCATATGCGGACTATCTGGCATGTTTGAGCAAGAGAGAGGAGACGACTCGAGAGGTGGTAGAGTTGTTTGCGAAGGAGTTGGAGGAAGCAGGTATAAAGATGAACGTACAGAAGACGGAGATATTAACAGTAACCGGAGGAAATGAGGAAGGGATGAGGATGATGGTGAGAGGGGAGGAGGATGTTTTATCAGAAAGGGAGGAAGTGGAAGAGAGGTTACGCGAAGAATGGAAAAGTAGGGATTAGTGATGAAAGTGGTATACTCCATGATGAAAGTTAGAAACATCGGAATAGAGGTTAAAAAAATGATTTTTAACAGTATACTGACTCCGACACTGCTGGACGGAGCGGAAACACTGACAACAGCGAGAAAAGAGGAGAGTGTAATACAAGCGGCGGAGATGAGGGTATTGAGAACTATGATTGGAAAGAGCAGGAGAGACAGAATAAGGAATGAAGCAGTTACAGAAGATATATATATATATATATTATATATAATATATATATATATTATATAATATAATATATATATATATATAAATAGATATATATTACTATATATATAAATAGTATATATATATATATATATTATATATAATATATATATATAATAATATATATATATAATACTATAATATATATATATATATATATAACTATTATATATTATATATATATATATTAAATATAATATATAGATATAGTATATATATGATATATATATATATATAAATAATATATAATATAATCATATATATTATATATATAATATACCGGTCTAGAGAAAATAAAAAAATTGTATAAATAAATATATATATATATATATATATATATATATATATATATAAATAGTATATATATATAAATAGTATATATATATATATATATATATATATATATATATACCTTTACCTATACCTATACCTATACCTATACATTTACCTTTTGCCCCCTGACCACTGCTACTGGGGCTACACCAGGGCAAGGAAGTTCCACCCTGGCCGGGCGGGCCCAGAGGTTCAGCAACTCAGCGATACCACAGGTTCTTCTTTGGGCTCCAGGTCCGGACAGTGAAGCAGTAAATGCTCTGTTGTCTCTGGACACATTCTGCAGCGTCTGCAGTTTGGGAATTTGGTTTCTCCGATCTTGAATCTGGCCCTATATTCCTGTAATGCTGGATGGTGGTCACACCTAAGTTTAGCTAGATGTGCTTGCATAGCTATAGAGAGAGTGTTGTTTTCGTTTGAAATTTGTGGTGGATTGCTTTTTATTATTTTGTTGTGTGTTCGGTTTGCGAGATGTCTACCGGCTAGAATAGTGTGGATGAGCTTGTTTGGCGTTGTGTTTTGTTGTTGAGGTGGGATAGAGTTTAAGATTTATTTGTAATAATTTCCAGTGGAATATTTAGGTATCTTTAGACGTTCGTTTTGTTGGGTTAGATAGACATGGATAGCAAGGATAAGAAGGTGTGCTGGTTTGATGTGTTTGTATGGGGAGAATGTCTGTTTCATTATGTAGGTGTTGCTGTGGGGTTGCAGTTGTGTAGTGTGTAATGATTCTGAGAGCTCTGTTTTATTGCTGTTGTAGATTATTTAACCTGGTGTTCGATAAATATGGGAGCCATATGCTTGATGCGTAGTTGAGTATTGGTCTTATGAATTGTTTGAAGATGGTTATTGCTAAGTCTTTATTATTGTTTTATGTTTGAATTTGGTATTATTTTTAAATGTTTAGTCTCCTGTTTGCTGATGTTATGGTGTTTTGGGTATGTTTTGAGAAGGTCAAATGTGTGTCTATAATTAAACCTAGTATTTGTTCTATGTATTCTTGTGTTAGTTGGGTAGCTGTTCCTAGGTTTTGGTGACCGGCTGCAATTGTTATTTCGTCTGCGTATGTTGTGATGTTTATGTGTGTTGTGGCTGGGGTTGGTAAGTCTGATGTGTATAGGTTGAAGAGTGTAGGGGATAATATTGCTCCTTGGGTACGCCGCTTTGTATGCGTACAGTTTTAGATTCTACATTTCTGTGCTTTACTGTGGCTGTTCTGCCTGAGAGAAAAATGGTATATATATATATATATATATATATATATTTTACTACATACTATATATATATATATATAATAATATATTATATATATACTATATATATATACTATATATATATACTATATAATCATATATCAGATATCATATATATATATATATATATATATATATATATATATATATATACTCCAGTGGGTAAAGGCAGAGGCCTCCAAATTCCATCGTTGTTTTTCAAAAATTGGAAACCAGGACCAAATTAAAACCTGACATGCTCCAATATGCAGCCTTTGAAATTATACAAATCAAAGGAAGTTGGAAGAATGAATAAATGGAGTGTGTTCCATACTGTATCACCAGTGGAGTACATGTAGGATTGAGTTTAGCAGTTAAGCCTGATTCAGAGAGCTGTTCTGAGAAAAGATTAGACTGTCTGAAATACGAGTCTCAGGAACTCTCCTCAAAGAATTAGGTACATGACTGGAAAATTCAAAAGAACAATATCAAGTGTAAGGAGAATGGAATAAGGTGAGTGACGAAACAGTTCGACTTTTATAAAGATTGGAGAGAGTTAACTAGAGTAGGAGAGTTAACAGAGTTGACAAGTCCTAAGACATGCACACTTTATGTCAAGGAGAGCCCAATATGTGCTTTGAAACCACCCGAGATAATATAATTAACGATCTATTCAAGGGTAAACAACCCCATATGCAAAATTAATAACTGGGGTTGTGCAAACTTCCGAAGATTCCTAGGAACACCCAATTTCTTAGAAACTTTTTAGAAAGAACATAATGTGATAATTCTAAGAAAGATCAAGAGAAAACAAAAGATTAAGAATATTAAGAGTTGCGTTTTCAAGGAAGATATTTAAGTTGTGTGGAAGGTTATGTCACGGAGATAGAAGAAGAAACTGAGTTATTGAGGCATTAAAAACAATCTTTTTCCTTAACACAATTATGGATACGAGAAAGAAAAGAGAGAGAGGTCTACCCGCAGGATTCCTACCAGCCTCACCTCAGCCACCATTCACCCATCTTTATTTGCTGTTGAAAGAATCATCTTGCAAATTGGAAGGTGTAAAGATGAGTGGTAGAGTTATCAGCTTAGGGGTATAGAGGAGACAGAGTAATAAATAGATAATTGAAGCAAAATGAAAAAAAGAGTTGGGGATAGAACAGAATTCTGAGTAACGCCACCATTAATAGATTTAAAGGATAAATGGTGGCTATCTACAATAGAAGCCATAGAACGACTGAAACGGTGATCAAGAGAAGGTTATAAAGAGAACGATAAATACCGAAAGTAAAAAGTTTTGAATTTAAAGCTTTGTGATAGTTTATCGGAAAACTTCAATAGATTAAGCGCCACAGAATAATATTCACCGGAATGCGGCAAAGCAGAGGACCAAGAGCAGGAGAGAAAAGAAAGAAGATCGCCAGTCCAACTGTCCTTACAAAAGCCAAACTGGCAATCAGAGATAAGATTAGAAGATTTAAGATGTTTCTAAATCTTCTTGTTAATAGATTCGAAAACTTTAGTAAGAACAGAGTTTAATTAAAGGAATATGACGATAGTTGGACTGTTGACTGGGGTCCGTCACGCTTCTTCAGCACATGCTGGGTGATGAATGCAGACTTCAAGCTGGAGGAAGATTGAAGCTGATATGCAGTTAGGAAACAGTTTGCCAAGGTACAGGTTTTGGGATACCACTGCGGAGGGATAACTTCACACTCCGACTTCTTTAAGTGCTTAAGCTCAGAGAGGAGGAATATCATTTTACATGAGTTAAACTTTCGTTCGGAGAAGTGGAATAGCTCTGGAAACGTCAATATTGGAATAAGAGGAAAATGTTTGAATGAGCAACAAGTTCAGTTTTAGCAGAGCGTTAAAACAACCAGTATTCTGCAGTCAGAGAAGAAAGAGAGAGAGAGAGAGAGAGAGGAGAGAGAGAGAAGAGAGAAGAGAGAGAGAGAGAGAGGAGGAGAGAGAGGAAGGAGGAGAGAGAGAGAGAGAGAGAGAGAGAGAGAGAGAGAGAGAGAGAGATTTTACATTTTAAAATTTGCAAAATGTCAGAGTGCGAGGTAAAGGAAACAGAAAGATTGTTTCATTTTCTAAGTAGAAAAGTTTTTTTAGTCTCGAAGAATTAATTTTTTGCCCTTTCGGGATGAAATGTTTAAAAGAGTTTTCTATTTTCGATGGTTTGAAAGAAATCTCATAAATCAACTTTTATCTCTCTTAGTGCAAGAGATAAAGAATGGAATGATTGCCAAAAAAACATATATATTATATATATATATATATATAATTATACTATATATATATTATATTATATACTATACATATATACATATATATATATATCATATACTACTTATATATTATATATATATATATATACTTGGGCGTAGGCAGGGGGGGTGGGGGCACTTGCCCCCCACTAAATCTTGGCGAAAAAAAAAATTCTACTGAACCTGTATATGCTCGCCACCACGACGTTTTTAATGGTTTATTAGTTAGAAAAACTGAAAAATAATACCAACATTCAATCGATAGATAATGAAGTAACCTTACATTACTTTAGACTTAATAACGTATAATTAAAACGTGATTCATATTATTTTTTCTAAAGGTTTATTGTTTTCCTTTTCATATTGGCTTAAAGCCAACTAACTTTGTGCTTTTATACAGCTGGCTCTGCTTCTGACTATTATTCTCCTCTAGAACTATCAGTTGTCGATAGCATTTGGCCGGCTGCCAAAATCTGTTAACACTCAATCACGGAAAGCCGTAAAACCCGTACTTGATATCTCAGCTGCAGGGAACAACACATCAAAAAATAATTGCCAGAAAATAAAAGAAATATTACAGCAATTCTTGAAGACCATAATTTTCTGCAGGCAACCCATGACTTACCTTTCAAGAGTTAAAGACCTCATGAGGAGGAATTTTTAGAAGGCCTGAGTGTAAGCTGCGAATAGAATGCGGTGATGTGGAATTGAACAGAACATATTCAAGCGACAGAAGAATCCCGCTCTGGACGTCTCGACTGATTCAAATGAACTGATCAATTTGTGTGGAAGTATCATAAAAAACATGATTGTCGCGGAGTTCAAAAATTGTTTTGTATCTACTCCATATTGGCAGAATTGAAACTGCGGATTTGTCAGCAACGAACAATTATCATAGCATTAAGGTTTTTCTATCTTGAAAAAATGACGCTTCGAGAAGAATTTCTGGGGTTTCAAGTTCTTGAAGCTTCTTGAACCATGCCAAAAAAATTTATTCTGTTTTTTAGAAAAGGTTATGAGCCGAGTCTATGTCGTTGGTCAGGGGTCTTACGACAGCTCGCGCAGAAGTGGCAGGAATTAAAACATAGGGTTCAAAAGAAACCGCGGGAAAGAATATAAAACAAAAAGATTATTTTTCACTGTGTAAGCCATCGGCTTTAATTTGGACATTAATGACCTAAACATTATTCCTTAAATTTGAAATACTATTATTGCCACCATAAAAAACAAACTTTTTCAGAGGACTCCAACCTAAAAAGAAAATACATTCCCAACTTCCCTAAACCTTTGTGAAACCCGTTGGACTCAAAAATATCATCATAAGGCTATTTTCCATACAAATATGATAAAATTGTTAAAGGCAACAATCAAACAAGAAAACAGCTTTTCTATTATATCTGTTTCGGCAACAAGACCCAATGTCATCATTATTGCCTCTTCCTTAATAACCAAATATTTTGCTTTATTTGAAACCAGTGGCTAACTTTATTCAAACAAAAAATATTTACCTTAAAGCAGTACTCTGATCATATCCAAAGAATTTTGAAAGTTGTCAAAGACCAATGCAAAACTGACTGATCAAATTAATTTGGTAATCTGCTCTTTATCCGACAATGTTATATACTGCTGCGGTTCCTTAGCCTAGAACTGCACCACCCTAGTGTAAAAAGTTCAATCTCCACAACATAAAGTCGAAATCATCCTGCATTAAACTTGCTGCTTTAATATTTAATCTTTTGGTGATAGGAAAGTAAAGAAACTTCACATTTTTAGTAGGATTTAATTTTTAAGCCTCCTTCATTCATGACAACTTTCCATATCGAATTAGAGAAATGTTTTTCAATAGCTACACTTTTTTTATTCTAATCCCTAAAAACAAAATATTAGTATCCTTTATCACAGTGAGTTTTATTATCCTTTCATTTTCAATAAAATTAATTTACTTTAAAACTGACCTCTTCTACTAAAAACAAATGTCAGTACACATCAAAGTATTTAAACAAACTTATGAACTTACTAGATTTTCCACTCTAAATGAAGCCACACCCTTTTTTCCTTCAAACTCCCAAAAACCTTCATTAATTCTATTGTTCTACCGTTCTCAATTCACGATGTACATTTCGAAATTCTATCATCACTCTTACGCCACTGATTAAATATCACTAAGTGGAAAACAAGAATTGAAGAAATATATCTTAAAACTTGACTATCTATCATAATGATTATATTCAAACACAAACAATAATAAAAACATACGACCTAACTTGCATAAATCAATTCAACTTCTTAAAATAGTATCTCTTAACAAATCCACATATCTTCATCTAATTCTTATTTTTATACATTTAACTATTATTTTATCAATTATTATTCTTAGAAGGAAGAGCAAAACGATATAAATATTACTTTTACTTTACTCTCAGTTATATTTTTTATTTTCTTACTCAACCTCATTCACACAAATTTTTCAATTCAACTTTTATATACTTTATAATTTTATTTATTTTATAACCTGAATTCAACAATTTTTATATCTCCATTACATATAACCCATAATTCAAAATTCTTCAACACCACACACACACACACAACACACACACACACATATATAAATATAATAAATATATATACTATATAATTATATATTATATATATATATATAGTATATATAATATATAATATATAATATATATACTATATATATATATATATAGTACTATATTTATGATAATATATTTATTATATACCTAATATATATATATATATGACTATAGTGAAGCGTATAACACGCAATATATATAGTATATATTATAATTATACTAGTACTATATATATATATATCATACTATACTAGTATATATATATATATATACTTAAAACTATTATATATATTTATATATATATATATATATACTATATATATATATATACTATATATATACTATTATATATACTATATTATATAT
>JABUQX010021553.1:0-36771 GCA_015478945.1 Trachelipus rathkii
AGAAAGTATGGAGTGTTTTTTATTGTTACAATCTATCGGTCGAGTGGCCGCGTTGTGGGATTAATTTTACCAACTCTTCGTACAGATAGTACCGTTGGTGATATTTATTTTACCAATTTTATCGGTACAGAAGTGCCCGCGGTGTGATTATTTTTACCAAACTCTATCCGGTACGAGAAAGTACTGCCGGTGGTTATGTTATTTTAACTTTCGCGTACTAAGAAAGTACGAGCGGTTTGTTATTTATTATTAAGAACTCTATCCTTACATAGAGTGCACCGGTGGTGATATTTTTTTACTCTATTGTCCGAAGTGTCGCTGGTGTCTATTTTATTTTACCAATCTATCGGTACCAAGAGTGCGGCGGTGTGATTTATTAACACTTATCCGAATACCAGAAAGTGGCGCAAGTGGTTATTTTTTTCCCCAACTCAAATCCGGTACCAGAAAGTGCCGCGGTGGTGATTTATTTACCACTCTATCGTACAAGAAAGTGCCGCGGTGGTGATTTATTTTACAACTCTAATCCGGTATAGAATGTCCGCGGTGGTTATTTATTTCACCCAACTCTATCCGGTACCCAGAACTACGGGTGGTTTTATTGTTAGAATTATTGGTACATAGTGCTGCAGTGGTGATTTTTTTTTTACTTCTATCAATAAAAGGGTGCCCCGCTGGTGGTTATTTATTTTACCATCATTATCCGTAAGAGTTGCCGCAGTGGTGATTATTTAGCCCAACTCATCCGGTACTAGAAGTAATGCCGGTGGTTATTTATTTCACCCAACTCTATCCGGTCAGAAAGTACGCATTGGTTATTATTTTACAACTTCTGGTACGAGAAAGTGCTACCGGGGTGATCTATTTTACAAACTATCGACAAAAACGTTGGCGGTGGTGGTTTTTTTACCCACTTTCCTGGTACAGAAGTCCGGTTGGTTTTTATTTTTACATCTTTATCTGGGTACCAGAAAAGTGGCGCGGTTTGTTTTTCTATTCTTTCATATTTGGCATTTGTAGTCATACATTGATATTATTTTATGAATTCTATCCGTCCAGAAGTGGAGCCGGTGGTGATTTTAATTTATATCTATCAGTACCAGAAGTACGCGAGGTTTTTATTTCACATACTCTGTCCGGACACCAGAAAATGCGGTGGTTTATTTATTTTACTCAACTTATCACAAAAAAGTGCCGCAGTGGTTTTTTTTATTTTACCTATTCTATCCGGTACAGAAAGTGCGCCATGGGTTTTTTATTTTACCAATCTATCCGGTACAGAAAGTGGCCCGCAGTGGATGATTTATTTTATACCCAACTCTATGTACGAAATGTGCGCCGGTGTTGATTTTTTTTACCACTCTATCGGTAGAAGTGCGCCGGTGGTGATTAATTTTACCAACTCTATTCTACCAGAAAGTGCGGCTGGTGGTTATTTATTTTACCATCTTGTATCGGTACTCAGAAAGTGCCGTGGTTTATTTTAATTTTACCACTTAGTCAAGAAAGTACCACTGGTTTATTTATTTTAGCAACTCTATCCGGTACCATAAAGTGCCACCGGTGGTGATTTTTTTTCTACCTCTATCTGGTACTAGAAATGCCCCCTTCTTATTTATTTTCAATCTAATCGTATGCTAATAAATTGCCGCGTGGTGATTTATTTTACGAACTTATCCTGATACAGAAAGTGCCGCAATGGTTATTTATTTTAAACTCTACTCCGGTACCAGAAAGTGCCGCCCGTGGTGATTTATTTTACCAACCTACTAGAAAGTGGCGCCGGTGGTGATTTTTTTACAATCTATCGGTTAGAGAAAGTACGCCGGTGGTTATTTATTAAACTCTATTGGTAACAGAAAGTACCACTGGTTGTTTATTTTTTTTAGCACTTAATTCGGTCATAGACGTGGCCACTGGTGGTGAATTTTTTTATCTACTCTATCCGGTACCAAGAAAGTGCGGCTGGTGGTTATTTATTTTACCAACTCTAACCGGTACAAGAAAGTGCCGCCGGTGTTGATTTATTTTACCAACTCTATCGGTACCAGAAAGTGCCGCAAGTGGTTATTTATTTTACCAACTCTATCCGGGTCCGAGAATGCGCGTGGTTATTTTATTTGTACCCAATCTTCCGGTAACCAGAAAGTGCGCGGTGGTATTTATTTTACCAACTCTATCCGGTACCAGAAAGAGCCGCAGTGGTGATTTATTTTAAACACCTCTAATCCGGTTTTAGAAATTTCCGCGGTGGTTAGATTTTTTTACTAACTCTGTATCCGGTACAGAAAGTGCCACCGGTGGTGAATTATTTTACTAACGTCCTATCTGGTACCAGAAGCGCAGTGGTTTTTTACAAACCGGTAACCAGAAGTTGGCGAGTGTGATTTAATTTTAACAATTTATCCGGTACTAGAAGTGCCACGGTGGTGATCTATTTTAGCCCACTCTATGGTACAGAAAGTGCCGCCGGTGGTGATTATAATTTACAACTCTATTCGGTAAGAAGTGTCACCGTAAGGTGATTTATTTTACTCAACTCTTCCGTGTAAGAAGTGCGCCAGTGGTTATTTATTTTACGAATTTATCGGTTCCAAAAGTGCGCCGTGGTTGGATTTATTTTACCCCAATCTATCCGGTACAGAAAGTGCAGCGTGTGATTATTTTACCATCCTATCCGATATCAGAAAGTGTTGCAGGGTTATTTATTTTTACCATTCTGACAGTATGAACTTTCTAATGGTGTATATTTTAGAAGGGTATGCCGGTAAAAAGTGCCGCGTGGTTGATTTATTTGACAACTTAACCGTAACTAGAATGTACGCCCGGTGGTTTATTTATTTCACCCAATTCTATCTGGTAGCCAGAAGTACGCGTGGTATATTTATTTAGCAATCTTCTAGTACCATAATGCGCAGTGGTGATATTTATTCTTTTTTCTTCCCCGGATATCTGGGAAAGTGCCGCCTGTGGTTATTTATTTTACCAACATTAAAAGATTAAAAAGTGCCGGCAGTGGTGATTTATTTTACCAACCTTATCTGGTACAAAGTACCGCCGGTGGTTATTTATTTCACCACTCTATCGGTACAGAAGTACGCCATTGGTTATTTTTTTACAAACTCTATTGGTACTCAGAAAGGCACCAGGTGTGATTTATTTTACCACCCTAATCGGTAGAGTGCTGCCGGTTATTTATTTTTAAACTTTTCGGTACAGAGAGTGCGTGGTTGTGATGAAATTATAACCTCAATCTTTCAAGCAGTTTTCGAAGATCGTGATAATATTTTACCGCTTTGTCTGGTACTAAAAGTGACGCGTGGTGTGTTATTTTTGACTCTTCCGGTACCAGAAAGTACCGCCGGTGGTTATTTATTTACAACTCTCGGACAGAAAACACGCCGTGGTATTTATTTTTACATCTTATCGGTACCAGAAGTGCGCCGTGGATGATTTTATTTTACCAACTCTATCGGTACTAGAAAGTCCCGCCGGTGGTGATTTATTTCACAACTTATCGGTAAGAAGTACCACGGTTTGTGTTATTATTTTTAGCACTGTATCGGTACCATAGAGTGGCACGGTGGTGAATTTTTTTTTACTCTATCCGGTACAGAATGCGGCCGGTGGTATTTTTTACCCACATTTATCCGTACCCATAGAGTGCGGAGTGGTTTTATTTTATTTTACAACTATTATTATTAAGTGCCGCCGGTGGTGATTTTTTTACCAACTCTATCTGGTACAAGATAGTGCCAGTGGTGATTTAATTAACCAACTCTATTCGGTACTAGAAAGTACATTCTCGTGTTATTTATTTAACACTCTATCCTTACAGAAAGTAGCGGTGGTTAATTTATTTTTAGCCAATATCTATTTAGGTACATAAAGTGCGCGGTGTGGATTTTTTTTTCTACTCTATTCTGGTACCAGAAAGTGCGCTGGTGTTATTATATTTTACATTTTAGCCGGTATAGAAAGTGCGAGTTGGTTATTTATTTTACCAACTTTATCTGGTACCAGAAAGTTGGAAAGAAATTGATTTTACAACTCTATCTTTTCTCTTGTATATGAATAATTAGCAGCTGATTGGTACTAGAAAGTACCAGGGTGGTTATTTATTTCACAACTCTTATCGGTACAAAAAGTACCGCCCGATACATGTACCCGGTTCTGCTACAGAAAGTGCCGCTGGTGTTATTTATTTTTACCATCTTTTATGTTTCTTATATGTCCTCAGTGGTTATTTATTTTACACTTTATCCGGTACCAGAAGTGCCGGTGGTGATTTATTTTACAACTCTATCCGGTATCAGAAAGTACCGCCGGTGGTGATTTATTTACCAACTCTATCGGTCCTAAGAAGTACCTGCCGAGTGGTTATATTATTTATTTTTCACACTCTATCGGTACAAAGACCGTTACGGGTTATCACAACTTTATTTTCAACTCTATCTGGTACTAGAAAGTGGCACCCGTGTGATTTATTTTAAACCCTACCGTACCAGAAGTTTGCCCGAAAAGGTGGTTGATTTTTTTACCATTTCCGGTACCAGAAAGTTCGACGTTTGATTTATTTTATCAACTCTTATCGGTACCAGAAAGTGCCGCTGGTTGTTTATTTTATTTTACCCACTCCTAATCGCTAAGCAGAAGGTGCGCGGTGTGATTTTATTTTATACGGAACTCTATCGGTTACCAGAAAGTGGCCGCGTTGGTGATTTTTTTACCAATCTATCCCGGTACGAAAAAAAAGTAAACCCCGGCGGTGGTTTTATTTTATTTACCAACTTAATTAAAGAATCGGAGAATATTTTTTTACAACTCTTCCGTACAGAAGTCGCCAGTGGTTATTTATTTTACAACTTTATCTGGTACTAGAAAGTGCCCCGCGGTGGTTGATTTTTCCAACTCTATCCGGTTACAGAAAGTGCCGCCGGTGGTTGATTTATTTAACAATTCTAGTGTACTAGAATGTACGGTGTTATTTATTTCACCAACTCTTCCGGTCAGAAAGTACGCATTGCATTTATCTTTACCCATCTATCCGGTCACACAGAAGGTAGAGGGTGGTTATTTATTTTAGCAACTATCTGGTACATAAGTGCGCCAGTGGTGAATTTTTTTTCTACCTCTATGGTACCAGAAAGATGCCGTGGGTTTTATTTATTTTAAGATTTATCCGGTCAGAAGTGCCGCAGTGTGATTTTTTTATACCAATCCTATCGGTAACTAGAAAGTACCGGGTGGATTATTTATTTCACCACCTTATCGATACTATGGTACATCTAAAATATTATATATAAGTATATATATATATATATAATATATTTATATATATTTATATATATATATAATATTATATTATTATATATAATATTATATTAATATTATACATGAAAATTGATTAGGCGATCTTTGTAAGAAATAGCATGCATTTGTCATTAAGAGGGTATGATGTAAGAGCTATTTGGCGGTCATTGTACACATTCATCTCTGTTGGAAATCCTTCATAGTTCATACCGTAAATGTATTGTATCAAATTTTACTCGTTTGAATTCTTTCCCCTTCGGGCGAAAGAGACACAGAACGGGAGTCTTAGTTCAGCACTCAACGAGAAGGTTATTAACTCCGTGGGGAGTATGATGGAAGCCTCTAGTGTGAGGATGCTCTAAGAAATTGTGAGTTTTTCATACTAACAGCGGAAGCTCTTGTAAGAATAGGAATGTGCCGAATCTATCATGTTTAGTAGTATGTGTATTTTTAATTATACGACGAAGTGCCTAATCATATGCATATTAATTACTGATTAAAATCCATATTCTGTCATTATCAATATCCTAATAAAGCCCTAGTTGAAGTAATTCTAATCAATCCCTAATTAGTGATTAAGTCCCATTAATCATTAGAATAGCGAAGTGATTTTTCGGCTAAGAATCTCCTGGGACCCGAGTAGTACGCTGCTCCTGTAACAGGATCGGACAGGGAGGAAAACCTATTTGGAGTCAGAATCATTGCTAAGATTGCCCATAAATTTAAATTTAATTCGAAAAAAAAAAAAAAATAGTTATTTGCTCGTACAGAATAATTTTGATATTCTGAACAAAATAAATAAACTCCTTCTGAGTGAGTATAACTATAACGTGAAGAATAATTCTTATTATTCATTTGAATAGAAGCAAGTCGTTTATGAGAACATTGATTAGTAAGGAAAAAAAACGTTGTATTTTCGAAAGTGAGAGTTAAAATCAGCTCTTGACATTGGCTTAAATCAAAGCCTAAAAAGTGACTCAAATGACGAAGCAAAAAAGAGTCGATACAACAGGCTAAAAACTGGTTCAAAACGAGTTAAGTCTTAAGATAAAAGCGATAAATACTTCGTGAAAGGAGGGAAAGGGAAATCTTCATTCCCAACGAAATGCCACCTCCTGTGAAGAAAAGCGCATCTTCTTTATAGAGGCTTTGAGCTGAGAATGCGCCGGATTTCCACCCCAAAAGCAGTTTGTGCATTCGATTAGACTTCCAAATTTTCCTGAAATATGCACAAATTTGGATAATGGCAGTGAACAATATATTTAAACCGCATAAAATAAAAGTGGCAAGAAAAATTTAAGATTAATAGCGCCAATTGCTCCAGATTCATTTGTTGCCTTCTTTCAAGGATAAATCAAAATAACCCTATAAAGAATTGAACCAACTGTGGTTGAGGTGCCAAAAATTAAAGATCTCAGAATACAAAATGTCTTTCAACAAACATGCGTAACGGCGAATTCAGTGAATTTGTTGTCGCGATAGGGAAGATCTTGGTGAAGGAACCGGCAAAACTTTCAAAAACAACAAAACTTTAGCGGTTAAGATATTTCTTAACAAGCTCCATCTCACTGTGTCCAAAATTTAGAACGGAAATCAACAGAAAGTGTAAGTTACAACACTTAATAATGGAACAACCTATGTACAGAATCAGAACGAATAAATAAATAAGAAACAAAGAAAAAGAATAGCACCTGTTTTCCTCAACCTCAAAAAAAAAAAACAAAAGAAAATAAAAAGAAGAAAAAGAAGTGAGGAGACCGCTGTTCCACAAGAAAAAGTCTCCAACTCGCTCATATTTAAGTAAATGAAAATACTTGTGAATCAAACTTTGAACTAGTGGGTTGGGGGGCAGAATAAATGTAATTAGTAAATAATAAATGCTGAATGAAACACTAATAAACAGAAAATCAGAGATAGTAGTCAATAAATATAAGCAAACAAATAGGGATATGAAAATAAAAAATAAGAAAGTTGAAAAAATTATACTATACTATACTATAATAATATATATAATAATATAATTAATAATAATAATATATATATATATCATAAAAATACTAACATAAGCGATAGTGGTAATATTCAAACGATGGAAAATGGACAATAAAAGTGAAATGTTGAATCCTATGTAAGGATTGTGATCAATGAACACTGTAATCTAGTGAAAGGCAAGCAATTTCAAAATATATAAATCTGAAGAAAAGAATCGAAAGCAAATAAACAAATTTAAATGTTCAATGTGATAAAAATATTACAAAATAATAAAAATGGTTTTGATAAAAAAAAAATAACAAAAAGACAACATAAATTAAACGTTTCTGAATAAGATGAACTTTTTCTATCAAACCAATATTAATATTTCTTGTTGCATTAATTATAATTTTTTATATCTGGCCATTTTTCTTAGACTTATATTACTGTTCAGTCTAAAATTTCCAACGGCAAACGATTCCAACCTTCGAGTTGCCATCGCTCGCTAACTTGAATAAATAGTAAAGTTATGTAATTTGTTTTTATCCCAAATATTACATCTCCTCGAAAATTTTAAAATGAAAGTTATCTTAATATAATATAAGTTAATAAATTCCAATTAATAAATTCATAAAAGTTGATACTAAATATACAATATATATAATATTTTAAACTAATTATTTAAAAATCGACTCTCTTACATTTTGTGAGATTTCTCTGCAAACTTTAGAATAAGAATTCCGTTGTTCAGCTGGACGATTGAAATGAAGAGATGGTTGTGAAAGTGTGTGGTTTGACGGTGAAATGCATAAAGCTCGATAGAATAGTTATCAACTTTAAAATTAAAAATTCATCTATTTAATTAAACAGTTAGCCATAATAAAAAACTATTATATCGAATGATCATCTCTTAATTCATTTTTAAAGGCCTCTTCGTTTCTCTTATATTAGAAGGAAATTTAATATCAAATGTTTCGGTTATTTAGCTGAATGGTATTAGAATGAGAGAATAATACGCATTTCGGAATGATAGAAAACTGAAGATTGAACTGGTATACAGTATTTCTAAAAATATAATTGATTTAATATAGAGGAAATAAATTTTTTTTAAAGAATATCATTCACTGAATAATTAAACATATAAAAATATATTCTATATTTTAGAGAAAAATTATATTTTTTTGTATATAATTAAGAGCTGATAAATTTGGTTAGAAAAAACCCATAAATTTACGTTTTATTCACATTTTTCCATCAAAATACACAATGTACATTGTAGCCGCAGCTGGCGCGCAATATAGCGTAGGAACAAATGCAAACTCTGAACTGTATGCTCAAGAACGTTTTAAAATTAAATAAATTTCTATCCCATGTTTATCTCGATGCTATTATAGATCAACTCCTTTCTTTTTCCAACACCTATTTTCGTAGTTATAATTTTTCTTTTAATATTAAAATGATCAAAAATTATTAAAAGTGGAGAACATGCCATGTAAACATGGAAAATAACTGCCCGCAAAAAGGCAAAACTCTCTCCATTTAGCAGGTAAGGCATTCAAAGGTAAAACACAAACGTCCGCTGCCGTTGCTATGGATCATGTGTCCAAATCAACCTATGAAAATCACCAAAATCTACTACTTGGTTACTATGGCCAACGACTTACGTAATGAAGAACAAATGGAATTGATAACGCAGTCGGAAGAAGGAAGGATAGGAATAGTATTTTGGAACTTTTTGCCATTCAGGGGAAGATCCCAAGTGTGAAGATGGATGACTCTGAAATGCATTCTAATGTTAAGGTTATAAGAAGCAGCTTTACCGGAAAGGTTTGAAGATTAGTTGGATAATTAAAGGAGACAGTTCATTTCGGACGTTTGGAGTGTGACATGTGAGAGGTAATTTCAAGACGAGAAACGAAGGGAACGATAAGAAACAGTAAGTCTATTGAAACAAAATAACAGAAAAAAACCCAGGTATTCTCTGACGAAGGTTTAAAATACGTAAATTATGAAATGTGTTATAAAAGAATCTTATTTTTTATAATGTTTTTCCTTTCTCTTTTCTAATTAGTGCTTCCATTCTTTTCCTCTCTCTTTCTCCCCAGCATGTTAATTTTATCAGAAGGTTGGGTGAAGGATGATCAGTGAAGATCGAATTAAGGCGTCCACTTGATTTATGATGAAGCTCCTTTCCCTGTCCGAGATCTAAATTCCGACAGACGAAGTTAATTAGGATTATTTTAAGACAAATAGCAGTGCATGTCATTAGACGGGTTGCTATCTGTAAGAGCTATTTGCGTTCTCATTGCATACACTTCCAATGTCTGGTGGAGATCTTCATACTTTCATCCCGTATGATATTGTATCAACAGTCGCAAAGTTTGGCGATTCTTTCCCATTCAGGTCCCAGGTTCCATTTTCGTTGTATCCGCCACCAACTCTCCTTCTCCATGACCTAAAACAAAACAGATAAAATTTACAATATTATGGAGGGAGGTTGTATCAAATGCTTTCAGACTAGCATCTTTATAAACTGTTTCATAAAATAGTTGCTATGAGATCTTTCAGGTTTTTTGCAGCTTTATTTACAAATTTGTTACAAGTTGACCTAAAACCATGATAAAGATATGTTTCATAATGCTAAGTCGATACCAGAAAAATTTGATATAGTTTAAGATCATCAATTGAAGTCTTAAAGGTAAAAAATGAGCTTAGTGATACAAGCTCTTATCTAAATCAACTGATGATAATACCTAATTTTTTCAAATAATAATAATAATAATAATAATTTTAATCACAATAGGAATAATAATAATAATAATAATAATAATAATATGTAATAATAATAATATTAGTGCATTAAACCTATAATCTTAGATTAAAGTCATTAAGTGGGATGAAAGTAAACAAAAGACATAGTGCAGTTATTTCTTTTACTAACTATCAAATGTGGTGACAATTTTTTTTTATAAGTGAAAATAGTTTTATTAGAGTTTCTCTAACAAATCCAGCAAAACTTAACCTAATAGCCAACCCTGACGCCACTAACCTATCCTAACGCTTGCGGCGGGCTACTGAAGAATTTTTTGAGCAGTTATAGTGGCCTTCAGCCTTTTTCTGTATCAACCATTAAGGCTAATCCCAATCGATTGTGACTAAATCCAATGGCGACAACACTTTTTAAAATTCACAAATTCTTTACCACCAAAAGTAGTAGTAGCCTGATGATTAATATGAACTGTATTGTCTGAACAATTTGAGAGAAGCTAAGGAAATAATTATTAAGTAAATAACCTTAATAGTTATTTAACTATTGAACCCATGGAACTGTTCCAGCTTATAGCAGCAAATTCAAGGAAAAGCACTTTAGAATGTGCAGTAATATTTTTTTAAAGATAAATAATGTTAAATCAATAATAAACTCATATTTGTAGCTTAAATCTAATTCTAAAGGAAACACGGGGCAGCTAATGCATAGTATTGCTTGGATGAAATTCTGAGTTAATGTTAAGAAACTGAACATGGCTTGGCAAAGAGTTTTAAAATATTTTTACACAGATTACCAGGGCTTCCAACTGCACATAGTTGACTTGATTATGATGCATTTTTAAAATTAAGTAAGCACATAGATAAGATGACTTTGGTAGTAACTAAGCTAGTAATTACTATCCATATGAAGATGGAATATTATTGTTTAATGAAGGGTGATTAATGCAAGAAGACTACACAGTTTACGGAAAAAAAATACTATAGGAATAATTTTCAGCATAGGTAAACATAACACTTAATGGAGAGCCAGCGTAAGTGCAAGTGGACTGCTGATAGGGCGTGAGAGTATTTATGACGCTGGCTGAAACTTATAAATGAAGGGCTCAAGGTAGACCAATAGTGAGGCAAAAATGCTGATTATTGAACTATTACTATGTTATTTAAATTAAATTAAATTGATGATTGAACTATTACTATGTTATTTAAAATTAAATTAATAAGTGTTATTATATTAAGACATCTGCTTTGACATTTGGATCATCGTAACAAACACATCTGTGGTTCTAGCTGAATTTACCGTCTTGCATTTCATCCATTGGCCGCTCTTTATACCATCGTGTATGAAACGAGAAGCACCGGAAACAAAATAGCCAGAAGTAGAAGACCAGAAAGCATGACCTGAGTTGACGAAGAGCCTCCACACACAAGTTTGAGACCATCACGGCCAAAATTCCATTTCAAGCTTTACAAACACCATGACAATTACTTCCCACTCTGATATATCTATACACAAGCTTAACAATAGGCTTAATCATCTATTTTTCATATGACCAAACAATCTTCTAAGCATATATAATTAACATTTCTCATTCATGCTTCTTCATGCATCTTAACAATGCTCATTCTTTCGTTTATCAATTCTTCTCCTGCTGATACCTAGGTTTCCATACCTCTTATTCCACACCATGGTTTAGCTCACTATCTATGTTAACTTACCGGGAAACAACATCCCTTATGCGGGACCAGCGTACTCGAGACTTAGCCCGGTTAGGAGCCACTTCAGAATTTAATTTACACTTGCATCAACATGATTTCACATGCACTCTCACTGCCACACGCCATGCTTTTATCTACATTTTGCTCATTCCTTTCCTCTTTTTTGCAATGCCAATCCTCTTTACCAATCCTCTCAAACTTTCTAGATTCGCCACACACACAACTAAATCACCTGCCATAATGACTAACAGAAGCTCCACTCTCATTTCATTCTCATTTGATGCAGCTTGCACCTCTCTCAAATTCTTTCTCATCTAACTATCAGCATACAGTGAAATAGTCATGGAGACATAACACATGACTGCCTCTGCCTCCAGTCATGCAGGAATATTAGACATTCAACTGCTCTCTTTAACATTTCTTTCACTTTGCAGTAAACTTGCTTACTCAGATTCCATTTTAAGGGCCCTCACCAACACTGTATCATTCTTTGAGGTGTTTGCAGGCTTTTCTTGAAATACCACCAGCAAGCACCCTGTTTTCCAGTGAGTCATAAAACCTAATACAGTTTCGAATATTTTCCTATGTTTCTCTAATGTAATGTAGTCTGCATACTTTGCCTGATATAGTTCTTCTTGGGTGGCCTCAGGTCTCAGGCTTTCTTTATTGAAGCCACCAGCTCTCATCTTAACTACAACATTCGAAAGGCTGATGCGTTTGTGTTTCACTCTACCATGCAAAAGAGCTGCCATACATCTCCTCCGAGTGCTGGGAAGGCGCTCACTGATGCTTTGTCATTAAATACTCATATCGGTCTGATTTACCGTCTCTCACTCAGTAACGTTAGACACTGTAATTGTTTTAACAACTACCAGTTTACTTTCAAATTATCGCTTTCATCATCGCTGGGATCTCATAGTACCTAGCACCTTTTACTTATTCAGGCTCAACCATAAATTCAATTTATCTCATATCTTAATGCATTTACAGGGTTGTACCGATTTGCCAGAAGTGTTTCTCACGATATATAAATTTAGTAAATGATGCGGAGAAACCATACAAATATTCAGTATATTCTGCAGAAAGTTTCTCTTATACTCTTACGCTTTTTAATATTTAAGATTATTTTATATCTCATTCTTATCCCATGCCATTTCACAGACATTTTACTTTCTTAACCAGGTTCATTAAAAGAGTTTAAAAAATATCTTAGTAAGTGGAGTAAAAAGTATAAATGTTGGGGATATTTTCATAGATCAAATGATGTCATCAAAATCTGAGTAATATTGATTTCGTATAAATAACCAGATATAATACCAAATCTTAAAAATATTAAAAATGTCTTGTTTTTAATAAATTTCACAAAATTGTGTATATGCTGATCGCTAGCATAATTAAATTTTCCAGAAAGGTTGAGTTTTAAATCTGCAAGTTTTTAATCTAATCTAAACAACAAATCAATTACTAATTTTATTGTAGATGTTAGCAGTTTTGACATCAAATCAATTCAGTAATAACATGATGTTGGGTATCAGTGTTAAATTATTATTACATTTTTAATTCAAAATATCATTCTGGCAAATTAATAAAAAAAAATGAAATTTTAATCTAAAAGGAATTGTTTATCACATCATGATAAAAGAAACAAGGTGTTAAAATCTGACAAAGGGTTTTGACTAATCCAAAGGCTGTAGAAGTCTTGGAATCTTTTAAACGCAGTCACACAAAGTTCTGCACCAATAGACTACATAGCATCAGTTGTTTCTACCTTGTGTTACTAACTTCTTCCTTCAGCCATATATCTTTCTTTCTTTCCTTTATCTGCCTTTTACAAGATTGGGTAGGTGCTTTACAACATCGGAAGAAAGAAGCGGGGAGGCATATGGCTTAAATATTAGAAATGAAGCTGACCTGCAGGCCCTCTGTACCATTATTGAAAGTGAACTCAATCATAATCAGAAAATCACCCTAGAGCTTCATGGGACATCGACGGATCCACACTATGGTAAAGTCTAGTCAGTGTGGGGTTTCAATCCCTAATAATTTGGACTTTGACCACCCTTTGGCACTACCCGAACACTTTCTCTCATGTTTTGCTCAGCATTATAACCTTCTTGACTCATTTCATATATGCAAAAGCATTCTTTTGCCGACTCATCCTTTTTATTTAATTATCCAGCCAGTTAGGTTTAATATTTTATCACTTCCACTATACATCCGCTTAACCAGCTGACTTATCATTCATCCTTTCCATGACCAAACCATCTCAACATACTTTCTTTTATTCTATTTACCCCTTTCTTCACACACACAGCTCCTCTAATATGTTCATTCCTCATTTTTATCAATTCTTCTCACACCTAGCACGCCCCTAAGATTGTATCTGAACACAGTGAACTTCCAGATACATACTTCTTATTTTGCAGGACCACTTAGTCTACCTTTACCTGCAGCTAACACAGGTAACAACATATCCTCATACAGAGACCTAGCGCACTCAGAGCTTAGTCCTTGCATTCACCAACCATTTAATTGCACCAACCACCTTCCAACCATTCACTTTCCTACTACACTCTACATCATTCGTTCCCTTCTCATCCAACAAATACCCCAAATATTTAAACTCAGACACTTGTTCCAGCCTCCTGTCTAACACTTAACTCTTTGCTGAGGCTATCCTCCCTCAAGCCTGCAACCCTTGCTCTTATCCACGTTTACTTGGGCTACCTTTTACACAGCCTGCTTGATCTCTCTACCAATCTTTATAAACTCTCTTCAGTTTCACCACACAGAACCAAATCATCTATATAATGAGTAAGACCTCCACTCAATCTCTATTCTCATCATTCCACAACACAGGCTCACCACCCCCACCCCACCTCTAATTCTTTCATACTCCCATCCAAATTAAATAAGCAAGGAGACATAACACAACCCTGTCTCATCCGCTATTAATGCTAAACCAATCTGCTTTGACACCATTTATTCCACACACGCGCCTCACTATCGTTATACACATTTGATTCCATTCAGAAGCCTACCACCATCACCATATATCACTAACACTGCCATAGAGCTTCCTATTAACCCTATCATACGCCTGTTGCAAATCCACAAATAAAACCTAATACAATTTATTCTTTTTCTCCTTAATTTTCTCAATCATTGAGCATCAATGTAAAGATTTAGTCCACACATCCTCTACCACTCTAAACGCACTTCTTCACCAATCAGTCCCTTCAGTCACTCGACGCACTCTTTCGACCAAAATACCAGCATATATATCTTCCCTACAACTCTAAACTTATTCCCTTATAATTTTCTACAGTTTCTATCTCCCTTTATAAGGGTACACAATAATTAACTCTCCTCTGTTAATCTTTGCAGACCTTCTACCCTCCATAAACGCTTTATTACACAACCTCAAAATCCAATCACTGTCTCGCCTCCGTTCTTGATCATTTCACCAGTAATTTCATCTATACCTGCAGATTTACCATTTTCCAACTTTCTCACTCTGCACCCATTACCTCCTCACTTTTCTTTCACCCTCAAAATACCTATTTCCTTCAGCACCATCAAACCCACACACATTCACTATCACCTCTTCATACCTGCCAATGTTATGCAGATTTTTCAGTGTTCTTTCCACCTCCACTCTCACATCCATTTCATCAGTTACAGAAGCACTAATCATTATTCTAAGCAGGTTCCCTTATTCTTCATTTCTTAACTTTTAGCTTCCTTCCAGAAAGGCTTTTACTATTCCACCATAGTCTACCCATTCATCCCTCCTTCCAAGCTGTTCATTTACCTCTTGTTTTCTCTTACGTATGCACCTTTTATTCCTTTTTTCCTCCGTATATAATTCCAAGCATCTTTCTTTTGAAACTTCATCATTTGCTTTAGTACATTCCAACCCTTCTTTTTAACCAACTTGCTTCTTCTAGCATTCCTACCACTCACCACTGTTAACATTCTCTTACTTCCCTACCTTAGCATCCACACTTCTTTTGCACTGCTAACTCCTTCCTTCATTTGCTCCCAGATTTTGTTCAGTTTCACTTTGTTCACATTCAACTGATTTGCAAGCGTCTCTTAAATTCTTATCCTTATTACCTTGTTCACTTGCTTCTTCTCCTCTTAAATTTACCCACCCTTCCAGCATCTGCCTTCCTCTCCATCAAGCTAACTTAATTTTATAGAACCACATAATGATCCGATAATCCGATTCCTAACCTACTCACTGATTTAACATCCATCCAAAACCCCCTTATCTCGTTTAATATCCAGCACAAAATCAATCATATTTTCACTTTTATACCATCTCTGCCTACACCAACTCTAATTCTAGTATACTTATGACTACTCTTGTGTTTAAAGAAAGTATTACTTACACACACTTTGCTCCTCACAGAAATCAATTGCCTTCCTACCATTCTCATTTTTTTCCCGCCCCTAAAACTACCTGTTATACCATCCTTTTTGATCACCTATCCAACCATTCAGGTCCCCAACACTATCAATCTGAGGCTTCTACTCACCCCATCCAGAACATCGTTCAGATTATAAATCGTACTCTCTTCAGCGTTTCCCTCAGATGGACCATCCGTTCTCATAATCACACATACCTTGACCTTTTCAAACTTAAATTTAACCATTAGAATTCTAGGACTCACACACACAAAGTCTACCATGGCTCTATACACACAGAAGTCACTCATCAAAATTGCAACTCCTTCTCTCCCTCTCTCATTCCTTTCCACACCAGCACACACACATTTCACACCACACCACTCATTTTCACCGTTTCCTTTCATCTTTTGTTTCAGTCACAGCGAGCAAATGTTGCCGTTTCAACCATCACCTCTCTTCTCTTCTTCTCAACATTTATCTCCTGACATTCCATGTACCCATACGATTCATACAATTTCGCGAAAATTGACGGCCGTTTACGGCAATCACGACCGTCTCCGAAGTATACGTAGCATTCCTAGCAAGAGATAGGTGGTAGTGGGCACCAACCCAACTACCCCCGTCCCTTAGTCGCCTTCTACGACACGCAGGACATACGATGTGGGCAATTCTTTCTCTCCCACAAATAGGGATATGAGTGTGTGTGTCTGTGGGTGTTATCTAGAAGAGGGGTGTGTACTTTAAGTATATTATATGATATGTGGATAAATGGTGTTCGGCCAGTAATATGTTGCCTGGAGGGGATAAGTGTGTGAAGAATATGAACGCAAAGCGCACAATCATGGATGGGCGATAATTTCATCGCTGCGAAACCGGAGCTTCCAAATGCTGAAGCGTTCTATATCAGGGACGTGGATAGTCTAGAGGTTGGAGAGCATCCGGTTATTGTTAACTCTGCGACGCGGAGGTCAATGTTCGAATCCCGCTGATGGAGAGTAAAATCTCCTGTGACTCATTCATTTAAAATATATATATATATATATATATATACTTATTTATATATACTATATATATATATATATATATATGCTATAGAAATATATATATATATATATATATATATATATATATCAATGTAGTTCGCATACTCATGGTGCAGTTGCTTGCCCTGAAGAGGCCCAGAGGAGGAATTTTCCCAAAAAGTCCAAGTCAAGTTTGGTCGTCATCGCTACTGAAAACGATCGAAAAGGAACCTCCCCAAATCAAACCTCAAGCGCCTCAAAGGACCACACCACTCCTCGCTCCCTGCGGGGGGCATGGTCCCTAGAATAGATTAATCAGCGCTTACTGGTCTCAAAGGCCCAGCCTCCGCTTTTTTTTTTGGGTGCATGGATAGGCATACTCACCTCTATACCTCTTACTATAAAACATTAAATCATAGAGCGATATACCAAACGACATGAGACACTTTATACTGGATTTTTGAAACTTGACCTAAACTCAGGCATGCTTATGTTATTAGATCCCTGGAGGAGGACTGGGCTGCGCTTATCAGGGTGGCAAAATGGTAGGCGGCAAAGAATATATATATATATATATATATATATATATATATATATATATATATATGCTATATATATATGTGCCTGCCCAACAGCAACCATAACACCATATATAGCAACAATAACAACACATATATATGCATATAACTTATATATGCTGCTATCACCTCCAACATATATATATATATATATATATAACACACTCTTAACATATAATACGCCGCGCATATATATATACCTATATATATATATTATTAATCTGTTATTATTATTATTATTATTATTATTATCGGAAAAAAATCGATATTTCGTCTAACTATGCTTATCTCAACTATTACCACAGTTTGGAAGGAGGATGAATAGAGACTTACAAGGGAATAGGAAGCTCTTCTGGAAATAAGTACGAAAGGTTAAGAGAGTAAAGGGAATCTTCAAGGAATAATGAATAGGAATGGTACTTTCGTAACTGACTGATGAAATGGATGCGAGGAGAGAGTGAAGGGAATACTTCGAAAATATATGCATAACATTAGCAGTGATGAATAGGTAGTGAATGTGTTGGGTTTGGTGGTGTAAGAAAAATAGGTATTTTGGGGACGAGGTAATTAGTAGAGAGGTAGTGGTGAGAAAGTTGAAGAATGATAAATATACAGGTATAGATGGAATAACAGATGAAATGATCAAGAATGGGAGAGAGAGAGAGAATGTAATTAACCGTGGATATGGAAGTTGTGTAAAAAGCGTTTATGAAAGGTATAAATCCTAAGGATTGGAGAGCAGTAATAGTACTCTTACACAAGGGGTAAGAGGGACAAGGGAAACTTTGGGAATTAGTTTATCGAATGTTGTAAGGATGATATATTTTGTATTGTGAGTTTGAGAGGGCGCGTGTGAAGGACTGATTGGAGAAGAACAAGGTGCATTTAAAAGTGGTAGAGGATGTGAGATCAAATTTTCACATTGAAACAAATGATTGAGAAAATGAGAAGAAAAATAAGTTGTATTTAGGTTTTATGGACTTGCAACAGGCGTATGACAGGATTAATAGGGAAGCTCTGTGGCAAGTGCTAGTGATATATGGTGTTGGCGGCAAACTTCTGAATGGGAATCAAAAATATAAGATAGTGAAGCATGTATAAGAATAAATGGAGTTGAAAGAGATTGGCTTAATTAATATTAAGAGTGAAGTGAGGCAGGGATGTGTTATGTCTCCCTAGTTAATTGATTTGAATATGGATGGGGTGATGAAAGAATTAGAGTAGAGAAAGGTGTTAGAATGATGGAGAATGGAAGCGAGTGGAGGGTGCTTGCTTATTGTATATGGATAACTTGGTTTTGTGTGGAAAATGGAAAGAAAATTTGAGAGGATTGGTAGATTAGTTTGAAAGTAAATGTAGATAAGAGTAAGGTTATGATAGTGAGTGAGGAGAGTCCGCGGGGTGAAGTCATGTTGGATGGTGAGCAATTGAAACAAGTATCTTAAGCTTAAACATTTACGATATATGCTGGATAAAAATGGAAACGAAGATGAAGAGAGTAGTAGGAAAATTGTGAATGGTAGGAAGGAGGCTGGTGCAATTAAATTCTTGGTGGATACAAAGGGACTAGGTCTGGAGTGCGATGGGGTTTTGAATGAGGGTATGTTGTTACCTAGGTTAATGTGTGAAACTATGGTCTGGAATAAGAGGTATAGATCTAAGGTACAATCTGTTCAGATGGCAGATGGACAAAGAATTGATAAAATAAGAAATGATAGTGTTAGGGAGTTGTGTGGTGTGAAGAAAGGGGTAAATGGGAGAATAAATGAGTACGTTGAGATAGTTTTTACAGTCATGCAGAAAAAGATTGAATGATAGTCGGTTGGTTAAGCGGATGTATAGTGGTGAGTGTGCTGGGAATCGCCACGCTGGGAGACCAAAAAAAAGTGGATCAGTTGGAAATATGTCAGAAGGAATGTGAGCTTAGCAGAGCCGAGGAAGAAAGTTGCGCTATAATACGAGTGAATGGGTGGGGGTTTTGGCTTTGAGGAGTGTGCAGCCCAGGGATGAGCTACATTGACGAGGAATGCCACAGAGAGTCCGTCGCTGTCTTGTGAAGCCCCTAGGTTAGATTTTTTTCCTACCTGTGAGCTGTCCTTAAGGGTGCGGAAGGGATGGTAAGGGGGAACTTTCCTTTTCCGACCCGTCATGGTCTTCAATTTAACTATTCCATTTTTGTGCATGCTACGCACCCTACCCCAAATCTAGTGGGAAGAGAGAGAGGATAAAGATATAGATATATATATATATATATATATATATATATATATATATATATATATATATATATATATATATTTATCTATTTATATATATATAACTGTATATATATCTTCTTTATTTTATATATATTATAAGTAAGGGATGAATGGATTATCTATCCGGCAACTATCCGGTATCCAGCCTATCCGGCCAAGTTTTTGACTATCCAGTATCGGATATCATTATTATCCGGCCGGATAACCGGATAATTACTTTCCTAGTAGGTTCTTCCTCACTTCCTCGTTTGGGGAAATATTTCAAATAATTTGAAAAATTATATATATATATATATATATATATATTATATATATATATATATATATATATATATATATATATGCCTATAATTTACATATATGTATATAAGTATATGTATATATTTGTATTATATATATAAATATAATAATAACAATATATATATATATATAATATATACTTTATATATATATATAAGATATACTTATATAATAATATATATATATGTATATATATATATATATATAATATATATATATATATATAAATAATAACAATATTAATATAATATATATATATATAATATATATATATAATAATATATCTAATATATATATATATATATGTATATACTATTTATATATATATATATATATATATAATATATATACATATATATATATATATACTTAATAATATATATAATAATAACATAACATATATATATAATATATATATACTGTAATCTTACTCTTCTGCTATATATATATATATATATACTTGTTTAAATTTCAATGTTGGGTACCAATGTTATATTGTTTTATTCATCATTTATGTTGACTGTACAATATCTAATTTGGTGGTGACACGTTTAATAAATTATGGTAAAAATATGTGTTAATATTAAAAAATATTTTTAATAATATATTACAAAAATATTAAAATATATAAAATATGATATTTATAATGGAATTAAGCTACTAAGATACATGTTAATGCAATTTTTACCACCATAATTTTACATTCTCACGTTTAGAAGTATTGGCAATTACTAAATGGATATTTTAACGTGTTTAAGCATTGTATTATTTACCAATATATATACGCACATTCTCAGAAATTTATAATAAAAGAAAAAATTTGTTCTCAATGTTACCCGCCTTCAGTGATACAAAATATAAAAATCAAAGCAAATGTGAGGGCACAAAACTTGATAAAATGCAATGTTGGAAATAAATATACGTCTGCTATTAAGAAAAAGTGGTGCCACGAATAAATGGTCAATATCGATTATAACTTTATAGGACAATCGGAGAACTAAATATTATCGATACTGAGAATCGGTTGACTAATAGTAACACTCAATATCATTTATAATATTGATAAATTTTACATCAGAAATAAAAGAAACCTGTTTAAAACATGATCCTTTAGAGAAAAAACAAAAAAAAAAGAAAATTTTCACGATTGTTGCTATCAAACGTACAAAGATGGCCAATTTTTTTAAATTCGTGGACGATAAATTTTGGCATTCCACTGAAACTACAATTTTTTTGGTAGTCCTCTAACTGCGGAATGATATAGGCATTTCGCTAACTGCAATTCCACAACATTTTTCAAATTATCGCAATTGCAATTCCTCAATTTATTTAGGTATTCCGCAATTGCGGAATTGCGGACTTAAATTGCGGAACATCCACTTTACATATATATATATGTATATATATATATATATATATATATATATATATATAATAACACATATAATACTACCATATATATATATATATGTATATATATATATATATATATATATATATATATATATATATATATATATATATATATATAAGATTAAGTATATCTCAGTTAGATGTCCCATGTGTAAAAAAAACTATGGTATACGTAAGGAGCCCCAGATACATTTTACGAAATCAGCGCACACATTATGTAATGGAAGAAAAGAAATAAAAATAAAGTGAGATAAAAAAAAGTAATAATAATAATAAATGAAGAAGAAAAAGAAAGTGAGATAAAAAAGTAATAATAATAATAATTCTCTTGATTAATAATATTTTCGCGTTTCAAAGTCATGAGTCCCCCAATATTTTCTTTCTTTTCAATGTTAAGGCGAACATACACGCACACGCAGGCACACACACACACACACTCCTTGATAGATTTTTTTTCTAAATTAAATTTTTTTTTTTTGATGACCTGACCTGACCTAACTTAACTACCTTGAAGTTTTAATTTTATTTTAAATACACACTTTGTTTACATTTTAATTTTTATTTTTTTATTATTATTTTTGGTTTTATTAAGTATTGAAAAGATATAAGGAAAACGTTTATTTTTATGGTATCATGTTTAAATTAAGTTTTTGAAACGTACGATTATAATATTTTTGGAGTTATTATAAATTAATAATTATTAATTTTTTTTTTTTTTTTAAGTTTACTTGCATTACAATGTACGCTAAATTCAAAAATATATTAAGTTTTTATATAGATATATTGTTTTTTTTTTAGATACAGGGGCACCTAATCTGGAGACTGGCCATATATATATATATATATATATATATATATATATATATATATATACCACTATAACATATTATATATATATCTGTGTGAGCTTCAGACACCATAATTTTGAGTGCGCCTTTCACGCAGCTATATAAATGACCTAGTGGCACGCGCCTAGCACGCCTATGCTGGTACATCAATCGCCCATGCGCCTACGACTTCATAAAGCTGAGTGGATGTTCGCTAAATTTATTTGCAAAGTAAACTTTAGTCTGATAATAAGCTTATATAAGGAAGAAAAACACACTTATTAATTTTTTTCTAATTAAAACACCGTAAACTAATATCTACAGGTCCTCTTCCTCCTCCATGTCCTTGTGATCCATGTTTTCCCCAGGGAGGTTCCTTTCAGCTGCACAGGGTTGAAAATCTTAGAATATACAGTTCTCAATTGACACTACATTTGTTAAAAATACACAGACCAATGTTATTATATATATATATATGCTATATATATATACTTTGTATATATATATATATATATATATATATATATATATATATATATATATATACTATATAACTTTGCCCCAAGGTGGGGTAGGTGCTATTTTGCAAGCATCGGAAAGAAAAGCAGTAGGAGAGAATGACCAAGCAGAAAAGAAAGCCCAGCCTTACCGCCCCCTCTGTACCATTAATTAGTGAGGCTCGTGCAGACAGAAAAGTCACCTAGAGCATCAGCAGGTTACGACATGGATCCTCACTATGGCAGTAAATCATTAATGTAAGGGTTCATCCCTGGCCCAGGACAACCATGCCCCATACAAAACCCCGCCATTCTCTCCTATCCCATGCACCTTTATTCTGCCCTCACTGCCAAACTCCGTTTTTCTCTCCCTTCAGACATTCACGTTCCTGCTCAATCCACTTTCTCTTCGGTCTCCCCAGCCGGTCGATTCCCAACACACTCCTGCCACTATACATCCGCTTAACCAACCTACTATCATTCATCCTTTCCACATGGTAAACCATCTCAACATACTTTCATTTATTCTCTCATTTTACCCCTTTCTTCACCCCACCACTCTCTAATACGTTCATTCCTCTCTTTATCAATTCTTCTCACACTAGCACACCCCTAAGATTTGTCCATGAATTACATTGAACTTTAGATCTATACTTCTTACCAGACCATGGTCTCACTACCATACAATAACACAGGTAACAACATACCATGTAAGACCTAGCACACTCAAGACTTAGTCCTTTTATTCACCAACGATTTAATTACCAGCCACCTTCCTGCCATTCACAGCTTTCCTACTATACTCTAAATTACGTTCCTTTCTCATCCAACGTATACTAAATATTCCCCAAACTCAGACACACTTGTTCTGGCTGCTCACCATCTAACATAACTTCACACTGAGAGCTGTCCTCACTCCCATAACCTTACCCTTATCCACGTTTACTTTCAAGCCCCTCGTTTTACACACCCTGCCAAATCTCTCTATCAATCTCTCAAACTCTCTTCAGATTCTCGCCACACAGAACCAAATCATCGCATATAATAGGTAGGGCACCCTCCACTCAACTCCATTCTCCACCATTCTAACACCATTCCCTGCCATCCCCACCTCAAATTCTTTCACAACCCCATCCATATACAAATTGAATAACCAAGGAGACATAACACAACCCTGTCTTACTCCGCTATTAATTCTAAACCAATCACCATTGACACCATTTATTCTTACACACGCTTCACTATCGTCATACATACTTTTGACTCCATTCAGAACCTTACACCAACACCATATATCACTAACACCTGCATAAACCTTCTATTAGCTCTATCATACGCCTGTTGCAAATCCATAAAACCTAAATACAATTTTATTCTTCTTCTCCCTCATTTTCTCAATCATTTGTTTCAATGTAAAGATTTGATCCACACATCCTCTACCACTTCTAAACGCACCTTGTTCTTCACCAATCAGTCCTTCAGTCACTCGACGCACTCTTTCGACCAAAATACCAGCATATACCTTCCCTACAACACTCAATAAACTTATTACCATATATATATATATATACACCGTATATATATACCATATATATACCATATGCCTCCATATACATATATCTATTTTTTTTTTTTTTTTTTACAGTTTTAGAATGATACAAGTTTGCCAAGCTTCTAAGTTCTAACTTTTGGGTAAAAAAATGCTTTGTTTCTGTTATAGGCGCGGCTATAGGCTGAATTATTTGTGCGCCTTTGCTGATCTGCTTGCGTGTTGCGCCCTATGCCTTGCTTCTGAATTGATGGTATATGAAGTAGGCTATCAAGCATAACTTGGTGGCTGCCCCTTCTGATATATATACTTATATATATATAACCTTATATACATAACTATATATATATATAACCATATATATATATATATATATACTCTCCTATATATATACTCTGCTCATATATATATATATATATATAATATCACGCCATATATAAAATCAGTATAGCGTCACATTGCTTTGGAGTGACGTTGGCCGCTGGGAGAGATTATAACTTCGTCTTACTTTTCCTATTTTGGTTACGAAAATCAAGGCCCTATAGTAGGTCATAAGCACCAAAAAACTAATAATGTAATTCTAATAATTATAGTTTTATTAAAGTTTAAATAAAGATCATTTAGACTCAGTTTGAAGGGGTGAATCGGACCACCATTGTGTGGTGAATTGGGCCATCTTTTTAAATTACTCTTTTATGTATAAATTCAATTTTATATTTTAATTTTTACTTAATATAGAAATTGTTTATTATATTAAAATTAGTAATAGGTAATTAAAATTTACAATAATGATAAAATAAATAAAGAATAATAATGTGGTGGCCCAATTCACCCCCATTCGTGGACAAATTTTGACACTTTTGAATTCATATTTTCCATATAAATTTCATTTTTTTATTTAATTTTACTTAATATATAAGTAACTGTTTATTATTTTTAAATTAGCTATACGTAATAAAAATAATCAATAATAATAGGCTACATAAGTAAGAGAACAACAATGAGGTAGCTAATTACTTTATCATCAATTTTATTGGGGATGGATCGTGCCAAATTAGGCCCAGCATGATTTAACACTTATGCACTGTTTGGAACCATGAAAATTTAGTTTGCCAGTTTAAAGCTAACATACTCAACTGTATACACAGAAAAAAAAATATATTATTAAAATCTGTGCAACTTTCTAGAACAAAACCAAAGAGATTTAAAAACTCTTGCAAATGTGAAATTGTTAAGGACATTTATACCGCCTAATTTGTGCATATTTTTAGAAATATGCAAAAACTTCTCTAGAATTAAAGAAATAATCTAAATAAAACTTGAATTAGTACTACCACGATGAGCAAAAATAAATTTTTTATTATTATTTAGTCACCCCTCCCGACGCTATATAACAGACTGCCGGATATCACTATCCGGCTAATTCACTATCCGATATCCGGCCGGATATCCGATTAACTTCCAGCCGGATATCCGGTATCCGGCTATCCGGCTAATTCACTATCCGAAGCCCCATCCTAATATATATATATATATATATATATATATATATATATATATATATATATTTATATATATATATATATATATATATATATATATATATAGTTTATATATGTATAAGAAATATATATAACTCTTATATATATATATATATATAACCTTTACTTAACATATATATATATATATATATAATCCTTGGTGGATGTAAAAGGACTAAGTCTTGAGTGCGCTAGGATCTTACATAAGGGTATGTTATTACCTGTGTTAATGTATAGTAGCGAAACTATGGTCTGGAATAAGAGGTATAGATCTAAGTTCAATGTGTTCACATGGGCAATCTTATGGACGTGTTAGGTGTGAGAAGAATTAATAAAATGAGGAACGAACGCATTAGGGAGTTGTGTAGTGTGAAGAAAGGAGTAAATGAGAGAATAAATGAAAGTACATTGAGATGGTTTGGTCATGTGGAAAGGATGGATGATAGTCGGTTGGTTAAGGGGATGTATGAGTGTGCTGGGAATTGACCAGCAGGGAGACCGAAGAAAAAGTGGATTGAATCAGAGAAGGAATGTCTGGAGGAGAGGAATGCGAGTTTGGCAGAGGCGAGAAGAAAGGTGCATAATAGGAGTGCTTGGCGGGGTTTTGTGAGGAGGTATGGTTATGGCCCACCTGGGCCAAATGATGAACCCTACATTGACGAGATACTATAGTGAGGGTCCGTCGCGGTCCAGTGAAGTGAAGCTCTTGGGTGGATTTTCTGACTGCGACTTCTCATTAATGGGTATAAAGGGGGCGGTAAGGCTGTAGTTTCATTTCGACTTGGAGTCCATATTCTTCTACTGCTTTTCTGTTTCCAGGGCATGTGTCGCACCTTACCCCAGTCTTGGGGAGAAAAGGTGGGTGATATATATATATATATATATATATATATATATATATATATATATATATATATATATACAATATATATATATATATATATATATATATATATATATATATATATATATATATATATATATATATATATATTATATATATATATATATATATATATATATATATATATATATATATACAACATCTACCTTTTTCCCCAAGACTGGGGTGGGTGTGTGATGGCATGCACCGACAGAAGAGTAATAAATGACGTAAAGTCGAAAGCCCAGCCTTACCGCTCTCTTTATACCTTTTAGTCAGAAAATCCACCAAGAAGCTTCACGGGACGGACCCTCACTATGGCCTATCGTCAGTGTAGGGTTCATCCTTTGGCCAGCCTGGCCCCCTCACAAAACCCTGCTATTCCACTCTATTATACCGCTCTTCCCGCCTCACCGGCTGCATTTCTCTCTCAAGACATTCCTTTGCAGTTCAATCCACTTTCTTCGATCCTCATTCTAACACACTACCACTATACATCCGCTTAACCAGCCGACTATCGTCCATTCCCTATGACTTAAACCTCTCCATTTATTCTCATTTTTGTTCTTCACCACATAACTAACGTTCATTCCTGTTTATCATTCTTCAACGTTCCATATATAATAACTTATATGTATAATATATATATATATATATATATATATATATATATATATATATATATATATATATATATATATATATAAAAACTACCTATTAACGTGCTTTATCCCCTATGCAGGGAGGTACAGGGGGACTACAGAAAATCGAACTTTAAGGCCGGCCATCCCAAACCAGCGCCACCAACGTGTTCGCAGTCGAGTTTTAATTCTTGCCCCCAGGTAGATAAAACTCCAACAGCTACGCGGAGGATTTGAACCAGCGTCCTCTCGTTGAGAGGCGGTGATAACCTCCTGCGCCACATATATATATATATATATATATATATATATATATATATATATATATATATATATATATATATATATACTATCCCTATATATATATATATATATATATATATATACTTTACCTATATATATATATATATATATATATATATATATATATATATATATATATAAAAACTTACGCTAAAAGAGATTAGATAACTTATTCTAAATTGTTACTATTTGATTGAAAGATATACCTTTTCAAAGTGGAACATAAGCTTCAACAATATTGTGTTTCTCAAGAATTGAATCAATGACACCATTTATAATAGAATTAAGGAGCTAAATATTTTCAAATTAACAACCATATTCAATAACTATTAATGATAGAGTAGCAGATAATTGTGCTGGTTTTAAATTTTTTTTTATTTTTTGTAGCAGCCTACTATGCAAAGGCCATTTCTAACATGATCGATCCATCTGGAGTATGAGATGGAACTAACGTGAAAAAATAAATATTCCTGATGAAAGAAACAAAAGGGAGAGAGAGAGAATATGCTGACATGTAAGTGATGGGTTGATGGAGTTACTGGTGGTCACAAAATGATTGGCATACTACGACGGGAAGAGATAATCGCAAGCGTATATAGATTAGCAAATATAAAAATTCCAGGAATTTCTAATAATTTAATTACTACAGAACAAATGAAAAAATATTTAGTCTTATTTATACTAAACCAGATATTTGTTGTGACTATTAATATGACAAAATCTTGACAATATAATGAGAATTCTGAAAATAAATCGTCTCATCTATAAATATATATTATTCATTTCCCAATAGTTAGTCAACAATAGAAGACATGGTTTCTTTGGGAAAACATCTAACAGGAAAATGTTACTTTCATATAAAATAACTAAATGGGGTGAGCAATAAAACCGCAAAAAAAAGGACATCTTTAACTTTAAATCAACAGTAATTATAACTTCTAAAAACAAAGAAATCTTTCTGAATAAATAAACTGATTTCAGAGAAAACATTCACCTACTCGCTACGCACATTTCATCTTCTGTAGCTTACTACTGCTACATAAAACCATCAATAATTATTTTTCTACTGAAATAACTTACAACAGTAGGGCAAAAACTATGACAGGTAAATAAATATAGAGTAAAGAGAAGGCTTATATGATTGTCTGTCTGGCTGGGGGCTGTATTATTTATTATTCTAAGAAGAGTCTTTAAACTAAAACTACCGCTATCTCATTAGGAAAAATATTTAAATATCTCATAAAGAAAAATATTTAAATAATGCTCAGTATTAAAGAAAGAGCTGAATTTCCAGTTAAAAACAATAATAGCGATCAATAAATTAATCAATAAATGAACTCATATAAATTAATTCAAAATCAAACTGGTCTTTCCTTCATTTAAATTCTTTGTTTGCGTTGACATGTTTGACGAAAGTAATTTCAAGTATCTGGTGGATGAACGAGAAATAAATTTTACCAAACAACTCAAGACGAAATACCATTTTTACCCATAACACGAGAACGTAAAGCGCTACCACTGTATCTTTTTAACTACTGATTTATATCATGAAATAAAACTTACTTGGAAGCATCCCTGTTAATCCTCACGCGGCGTTGGAGGTGAGAGAGAAAAAAAATATATAAAAGTGAGTAATCAAACTAAAAGGTGATTAATTAAAAGAAAGTCGTAAAAAAAAACAAGGCCTCACGAAATTGACGAAAGCTTGAGCTGAAACTTAACACATTATATAAGTTTACTCAAATGCATCAATTAAAAATACCAAAAACAGACAGACATAAAGGAAAGCCTTTTAAATAAGACAGGAAAGAATAAACTTTCAAACAGGTAAAAGACACACGAAGATAAAACTTCAATTCAGAAAAGGAAGATTCAAAGTAAGGAAGGAAATGATGTTAATAAACAATTATATATCAAAATAAAGGCAATTATTCATGCAATATACTCCAATATAATACAACTTTCTCCTGCTAACAGTTTTCTAGAAATAGCATATTTTATATATTTTTCTTACTATTATCTTCCTCTGGATTCACAAAAAGTTGGAACCATTTAAAGTGTGCGCTATCATCCATATATGATCCTTCATCTACCCCTAAGACTATACTAAACTCTTCTAACACAATACCCACCCCCTTAAATCGACCTTTTTAAAACACCTTCATCTAATGCGATAGTTCCAAAACTCCTCAGTACATCAAGGCCACACGCTATCTTCACTTATTTACAGAATAGCATATCGAGCTCTACTCCACCCAGTGGTAGCTTAGCTTATTCTCACGCGTAATGTGACCTAAAGGGAGTATTATGCTCCTGGATGGAGGAGGGGACACATGCCCTTAGTTAATAAGATTCAAGCTCTCCAAAAGCAAAACAAAAACTCCTCAACTTCTTTGAAAACTCATTTAATCATCTTTATCAATACATGTATGAACTATTCTCTCATCTTATTGGTCTTTACACTCCTGAATACCCAGCACTTATACTTTGTGCTCTTGGGCACTTTCTCTATAAATGGAAAACCCTAACCAGCCATTCAGGAGAGACATTGCCTATCGGGCATGGAAAAACTCTCGTTCTCCTATCACTCTTACTAATTTTGTTCATTCGGAATCGATTTGTGGGTTACTATTCGACAGGTAAGCGCGCTTTCATTAAAGAAAATGCGCCAACCTAACTTCAGTTCTCTACTGATAAAATTTCTGGCCTCTTGCCAAAAACATCAACAACTTTTGTAAATCTGCCTTCTCCTTATTCGCTCTGACTGGTTCTGTTGCTAACTCTCCTTCTGAAAAGGCCAATCTCTTCGGCCTCCTTTTTTCATCAATTCTACCCTGGACGATTCTGGCATTCCTCCTCCTACTCCTTCTCTCAGGTTTCCTATGCCCTTACCTGTGATCACACATGATCGTGTGCATGGGATCCTGAGATCTATAATGAACGTCCAGGAAGGCTGTGGCCGGATGGCATTCCTCCCCCGTGTTTTGAGGGTGTATGAGCCCAGCGCTGTCTCGTTCAACTCTGCCTCTCTATGTCTTAACACTAATACTTTTCCTGTGCTGGAAGCGCTTATGATCGGCAATTCGAAAAAAGTGTGCAGCCGTTCTGATCCTTCAAACTATCGCCTCTCACCTGTATTCATTCTTAAGTCTTTGAAACTATTCTGAACTCTCATTTCTTGGATCATCTAGGTCTCATTTCCTTCTTTCTGATCATCAGTATGGCTTTCGACGTTCGAGGTCAGCTGGTGAGATACACTCCTATCAACTGATTTATGGTCTTCACCCTTAGGGACTATGGGTCTTGCGTGTGTGGCAGAGCATATCAAGCTTTCGACGGGTGAGCGCGCGTCGCTGCTCTCAGCTCCTTCCTTTGGGTTTCCTCCTTCTCTTTGCACTCATGTCTAGTTTTTCTCTGATCGTTCCATATCAAGCACTCGTTTGATGGGAGCGTCCCTCTTTATCCTTTCCTGGTGTGAATTTGTTCCCTCAGGTTTGTTTTGTTTTCTCTCCGACTTATTCCTACTTTTAATCAACGATCTTCCTCAGTTGTACTTTTAACTCTGTTCAACTCTTACGACGATGACTCGACTCCCATTCTTCTACTTATTTCAAATTTGCTCCCTCTTTTGCATCTAAATTGCCTCTCGTCTTCATCTTTCCATTCTATTCTTGCCGATCTGGATGGGATTCCCGGTGGGGTCACCAACCTTGTAATTCAACTCTTTAAAAACTCAACTTTTTCTTTATATCTCCCCTCTCAAAAACACACCAACTTTCTTATTTTCTTCTCTTTGGGCTGGCTCCACAACATATACCTGTGAATAACATAAACACATTCTTGGTCTCAACATAAACAACAAACTGTCTTGGAGTACTCCTAACAATAGTTTGCCTGGGTGTGGCCTGAAAGAAGCTGGAGTTCTGTTCAGGTTGAGGAAATTTTTTTCCGAACCAGTTACTCAGTTATATAAGGGCCTTATTCGCTTCACTAGCGCTGGAGTACTTTCACATCAGGGGCTCGGCTCTCCCACGCCACTACAATGGATACCGTTGAGTCTAGACCTAAAAGTCAAATTAATTGTTCCCTTCTTTCAAACTCCCATGACCCTCTATCTTCTGCGACATGACGTTGGCGCACTATCTTTTTCTATGCGTATTACGAGCTCAAGGTGTCAGGGAGCTGACCTGCATTCCACCACCCTTGCACGTCGCCTCGTATCCTGAGGGGTGCTCACCTTAGATGTTGCGTGTATTGAGAAAACCCCAATGAACATTTACGTCGTGGTGCCTCTTTCATTCCAGCTACTTCTGTTCTGTGGAACTCTTGCCTTTCTTCTGTTTTTCCAACTATATTTAATCTTCCTCTTTAAAGCCCACGTCTGCGCTCACCTGTGAGATTTGCATTGGCTGGAGTTGGGTGGGTTTTCTTGTTTTACTATCTTTTGCCTCTACTTGGGCCCGGCAGGTGGTGATGATTGTTGACTGCTTGAAAAAGAAAAAACAAAACAAAAACATCACTCATATTATTAAATCTTCAAGTCTGGCTGTTTGTTTCAGCATTTCTCCAAGAGTATTCTCTAATTTTTGTCACTTTTCATTCTTCTCTTTACTATCACCATTATTCTGATAAACAATTATAATATAATATAAAACACACCCATTTTAGTATGGTCGTGGATAAACTCTTGACTAAAGGGAAAAGTACTATTGGGATCTTGGGAGTACTCTGAAAACAAGCCATATTTAAAGGTCTCTACATTAAAGTAGCAAACCCCTGATAATCTAGAAGTTCATGATGTACTTATGAGCGTCATTCTTTGGCTGAGAAAATGCTAACACTTCTAATAATTTACTTAAAATTCACCACTTTGGAGGCTTTTCAGCATAAATCACCTCATCCAGATCCCACATAGGTTTCAAGATGTAGAAACACTCTTCTCTCATTACCTTAAAGCTCTTTTCCATCTACTAAACAAACTATCAACTCTTTCAAAATTGGTAACATTTATATATTTGCACACCTGAACAAAAACTCCTTATATAACATTTTTTTCGGGCCAGATAGTTTAAAATCCATTTTGTGTTTCATTTCTCCAATTTTCATATTATCGCAATTTTTAAATTCAATTCTTGGGCACTTACACATTCTTTCACTTCCTACCCTCTCACGGTTGTAAATTAAATCAAAATATTCATATAACTCAAGTAATACAGTGAACAAATTTTACAATGGAATACATGAACAAGCAATGGTATGAGGAGGGAAGTGATTAATTAATTTTTATTTACGACAACAACAAATAATAATAATAATAATAATAATAATAATAATAAATAATAATAATAATAATAATAATAATGGCAATAGAAAATAACTAATAATAATAATAATAATAATAATAATAATAATAAATAATAATATCAATAATATAATAATAATAATATCATCATCATCATCTACCTTTTCCGAGACTGGGGGTAAGGTGCGTCTCATCATCGAAACAGAAAAGAAAAAAAAAAAGAATATGACACAAGTCGAAAGAAAGCCCAGCATTACCGTCCCCTTTATACCTTTTTGTGGTGACAGAGAGCTGCCGTCGCAGTCAGAAAATCACCCTCTAGAGCTTCACGGGACCACGACGGACCCTCACCATGGCATATCGTCGGTCAGGGTTCCAAGCTGGCCCAGGTGGGATACAACCATACCCCCTCACAGAACCCTGCCATTACACCTATTCTTTTTCTTCTCGCCTCTGCCAAACTCACATTTCTCTCCTCCACGCATTCCTTCGCCACGCTGACTCATCCACTTTTTCTTCGGTCTCCGGCCTGGTCGTTCCCAGCACATTCACCACTGTACATCCGCCAACCAACCGATTATCATCCATCTTTTTCCCCATGACCAAACCATCTCATATACTCATTACATTACCCTGCATTTTATTTTCTTTACACACAACTCTCCAATACGTTCATTCCTCACATTTTATAAATTCTTCTCACACCTAACACACGCCCCTAAGATCACATCTAAATGAACATTAAATTTTAAGATCTATACCTCTTATTCAATATAGTCTCACAACTATACATTAACTTTACAGGTAACAACATACCCTGTACAAAGAACTTTCAAGACTCACTTACCCGTCTGTTGATTGGATAATACACTGCATTCACAACTTTCCTGCTCTCCATCATTCGGTCCTTTTCATTCAATAACATACTTATCACAAGCATTTAAATTCGGACACTTGACAGCTGCTCACCATCTAACATAACTTCCCACCGAGGACTGTCACTCAATTCACAACCATAACACTTCTCTCTTATCTACGTTTTCAGGCCCTACTTTTTTTACACACCCTGCCAAAATACTACCAATGTACCAAGATTCTCTATGACCTTTGCAACCACTCATTGAAGTGGTGCAGGAGCTTTCATCTATTATTCACAGCATCCTACCCTAAACCCACCTCTTAATTTGCTTTCTGGCTTTATCACCGCTAGTCAGTTAACAAGGAGACACTAACACATCTGTACTCACTCTGCTATTAATATTAAACGATCACTTTTGACACCAATTATTCTTACGCTTCACTATCGTCATACATACTTTTGATTCCATCCAGAGCCTACCACCAGCTTTTTCCTATATCACTAACACCTGCCATAGAGCTCCTCTATTAATCCCATACACCTGTTGCAAATCATAAAACCTAATACAATTTATTCTTCTTCTCCCTCATTTTCTCAATCTGTTTCCATTAAGATTTTATTTAAATCCTTTCTACTCTCATGGCACCTAGTTCTTCAATATTCAGTTCCTTCAAAGGGTGGTTTCTTAGCTGATAAATTAGAGCATATATCTTCACTACAGCACTCAATAAACTAACTCCCCTATAATTCCACCACAGTTCCCTTATCACCACTTTATATATAGAATTTTTAGTACTGCTCTCCTCAATTCCTTGGAACTATTGCCTCCATAAAGGTTCCATTTTTTATTTAAATCCTTTCAATCACTCTCTATGGCCTCCGTTCCTGATCATTTACCACCAGTAATTTCATCTATACCCCAAATTTTCCATTCTTCAACTTTCTAATTCTACCCATTGCTTTCCTCTTTGCTAATGACCTCATCCCCAAAATATATATTTCTTGCTGCACCATCAAACCCACACATTCACTATCACCTCTTCCTTATTGCCAATGTTATGCAGATGAAATTCAACACACTTCCCTCATCCATTTCATCAGTTACAAAAGCACATCTATTCATTATTCTAAGCAGGGTTCCACTATACATTCATTCTTAACCTTTCTTCTTCAGAAGAGCTTCCCTATTCACTAGGGTCCCATTCATCCCTCCTTCAAACTGTTCATTTTACCCACTTTCTCCTACGTACCTTTTGGTGTTTCTTTGTTCCACTCAATATAAAATTTAAACATCTTTCTTTGAAACTTCAATATTGGCTTTTAGTACGATAACCACGCTCTTTTACTTTGCTTCGCTTGCATCTGCTCTTCAATTACACCACTCTGCCGCATTCCATACTACACCTACTTTAGCACATCCACATACTTCCTTTGCACTGCTAACAATTGCTTCCTTCATTTGCTCCCAGATTTGTTTAGTTTCAACTTGTTCACATTCAATTGATTTACTTGCGAGCGCTCTTAGATACTTATCCTTATTACCTTGTTCACTCAACTTCCATCTCTTAATTCTGCCCACTTCTTCCGTATCACCTTAATAATAAAATACTAATACTAATAATAATAATAAAGATTTAATTATATGAGGATGATTTGATTTTGTGTGGTGGAATCTGAAGAGAGTTTGAGAGGATTGGTAGAGACCAGAGAGATTTGGCAGGGTATGTAGAAAGAGGGGTTTGAAAGTAAAGGTAGATGAGAGTAAGGCTATGGTTGTGAGTGAGGACAGTCCTCGGTGTGAAGTTGTTATGTTAGATGGTGAGCAGCTGGAACAAGTGTGTTTAAATATTTAGGATATATGTTGGATGAAAAGGGAACGGATGATGCAGAGTGTAGTAGAAAAGTTGTGAATTGCAGGAAGGTGGCTGGTGCAATTAAATCGTTGGTGGATGTAAAGGAGCTAAGTCTTGAGTGCAAAAGGGTGTCTTACATGAGAGTATATTGTTACATGTGTTAATGTATAGTAGTGAGACTATGGTCTGGAATAAGAGGTATAGATCTAAAGTTCAATGTGTTCAGATGGACAATCTTAGGAGCGTGTTAGGTGTGAGAAGAATTGATAAAATGAGGAATGAACGTAGAGTTGTGTGGTGTGAAGGAAGGGTTAAATGAGAGAATAAATGAAAGTACGTTGAGATGGTTTGGTCATGTGGAAAGGATTAATGATAGTATGTTGTTTAAGCGGATGTACAGTGGTAAGTGTGTTGGGAATCGACCGGCTGGGAGACCTATGAAAAAGTGAATTGAGTCAGTAAAGGAATGGCTGGAGGAGAGAAATGTGAGTGTGGCAGAGGCGAGAAGAAAAGTGCAGAATGGCGGGGTTTTGTGAGGGGGTATGGTTGTGGCCCACCTGGGCCAGGGGATGAACCCTACACTGACGATATGCCATAGTGAGGGGTTCGTCGCCCGTCAAGCTCTAGGGTGGATTTCTGACTGCGACAGGTTCTCACTAATACTGGGTATAGAGGACAGTAAGGCTGGGCTTTCTTTCGACTTATGTCATATTCTTCTACTTTTCTGTTTCCGGTTCATGTCACGCACCTTACCCCCAAG
>JABUQX010021554.1:0-17500 GCA_015478945.1 Trachelipus rathkii
GAGATGATATATATTATAATTCTATTATATACATTATATATATATATATATATTATTTATTTATATATATATATATAAATAGTATATATATATATATATATTATTTAGTTATAATTACTATATATATAATATATATTATATATTATATATTATACTATATTATATATTATTATATATAATATTATTATTAAGATATTTTTACAGTGGTTTTTAAAATGATACAAGTTTGCCAAGCTTCTAAGTTTTAACTTTTAAGGGTAAAAAAAAAAATGCTTTGTTCCTGTTCATAGCGTGGCTATAGGCGCAAAGAATTGGCTGTGGCGCCTTTGCTTACCGCCTTTTTACAAAATTGTTGCGCGCATATGCGCTTTGTTGTCTGCTCTCTAAGAGTTGATAGTGCGGTGCCATTTTATGTTGCGCAGTTAGGCGCATATGGCGCAACTCTGTGTGGCGCACGCCGACAGCTCTGATATAGTTATGTTAGTAAGATTGTAGATTTAATGTTGATGAGTGAGCGCTATTTGTGAAAGCTTTTATATAACTGAAGTACCCTATATGATAAGCCTACTCATGTAAGCCTAACGACTCGCACGGTATTGCGTAATGTTTCGATAAGTGGGAGGAGTTTGAACAGTTTTATGGATGATGTTAGCTACTTAACCATTGATAAGCAAAGAACTTTGTTTAATGAAAAAAAGCTTTTTATTCGTAAGTTAGGTAGTTATGTTCTTAGTTCCACCTGATAGCACTTTATATAGTTTGATCGGGAGCGTGATAGCATGTGAATTGAACAATCGTATGATATCAAATCACAAACGATATGGGCGCGTAGCCTAAAGTGAACGTACAAAATGTAACAGGTTTGAACCTTACCTGTTAGCTTTTTGTATAAACATGAATGTGTTGTACCTTTCTCTGATATATAAAATACTCCTTATCTCTTAGGCTTGTGTTTAGATGGGATCTGGTAGAGATTATTGGCTGGTGTCGTAAAAGGGGAGTGTGTTGATAGTACGTAGATAAGAGTAAGGTTATGGTTTGAGTGAGGATTATGTCCTCGTTGTGAATTTTATGATTAGATGGCGAGCTGCGCTGGATAACAATTTGTCTTTTTTTTTTTTTTTTTTTTATTTTTTTTTTCGACGGGGTTTTTTTTCATTATCTTGACCGACCCTTGGGGGGAGTTTTTTTTTTTTTTTGTTATTAAAAAAAAAAAAGGAAAGGCTTTTTATTTTTGGTGTTTTTTTGAAGGGGGGGATATAGGTTGGATGAAAAGGGAACGATGATGCAGAGTGTAGTAAGAAAGTTGTGAATGGCAGGAAGGTGGCTGGTTAATTAAATTCTTGGTTGATGTAAAGGGACTAAGTTCTGAGTGCGCTAGGGTCATACTTGAGGGTATGTTGTTACTGTGTTAATGTATAGTAGAGTGATACTATGGTCTGCGAATAAGAGGTATAGATCTTACAGTACAATGTGTTCAGATGGATCAATCTTAGGGGTGTGTTAGGTGCGAGAAGAATTTATAAAATGAGGAATGAACGTATTGAGAGTTGTGTGGAGTGAAGAAAGGGATAAATGAGAGCATAAATGAAAGTACGTTTGAGATGGTTTGGCCATGTGGAAAATATGGATGATATTCAGTTGGTTAAGCGGATGTTTAGTGGTGAATGTGTTGGGAATCGACCGTCGGGAGACTTAAGAAAAAATGTATTGTGTCAGTAAGGAATGCCTGGAGGAGAGTTAAGAAAGGTGCATAATTGAAGTGAATGGCGTGGTTTTGTGAGGAGATATGGTTGTAGCCCACCTGGGCCAAGGGATGAACCCCACTGTAATGCAATTATACACGTAATATATAACATTGCTTCATTTATGTATTGTAAAAGTAATGGCAACATTGCACTTGCAATATCTCTTCATTTGTCTATGTAATACGGTTGTATGATTTGAGCGGCTCTCGAATAATTTTGTAATATGTTTTGGTAATTTAGGAGTAAATGACAGCCAATGAAAACTTGTTTTTCGAGACTTACTTTTGAAAAGCTAAGTTTTGATTGGTCGTCATTCACAATACTGTGATAATAATAATAATACTATTATTATTATTATTATTATTATTATTTATATTTTTAAACTGTTATAAGGATACTACGCATTTATTATTATATATATGTAACTGTTTTGTTTATATATATTGATTAATATGTAAATGGTAGACTAATCATTAATTAGTTTTATATAGTGTGCAAAGCCGCACATGTATAAATTCGATTTGGCTTTTTATGTTTTTTTGATTTTAGAAGAAAATGTGATTTCTTGTGAACGAGGGAGTTCAAGTTGTATCAGAAAATACATTTTCGGTCTTGGCTAAATGTTTAGTATAACATTTTGTTTTTCTAAAATAACTAATAAAGTGGATTACTCATCTTTATCTAATTAATTTAGGTATTGTGATTGGATGGTTTAAGCGTAAATCTGATTTGACGAAAATTTGTATAAATAGTAAAATTATGAATTTTTTATATCTTTTTGCTTTCATTTGTTGTTAATCAAAGTGCTTACAGTTGGTATTGCGCTTGTCGCCTTGTCTGATCAATTTTATTATTTTAGTGTGCATATTCTTGTATAATCGAGAAGTGTCTTATTTTATATTTTATGTAAAGTAATTGTAGTAATGTTTTTAAATGTAATAAGGTGTTGTAATTTTCAATGTGGAAATATCGTGGCTTATTTTCCTGTAAAGCTAATGGTGTTTTAATCTGTGTTTAAATATAATTGTGTTTACTTGTAATTTTGCATTGCTATTTTAAAAGCATCGTCCTGCGATGTGATGTGTGCATTAATGGCCATTTGTGGTCTTGCGGTGTTCACCTATATTCACTAGCAGGTAAGCGGTATTCATATCGATGCGTGTATTATTTTAATATGGTAAGATTCTTTTTGTGTTAACAATATAAATGTGTTTAACGATTAAAATTTTAATATTTCATACATGAATAATTGTGTTAAAGTCACATTTTATTTATTTGAAATTAAGATTTGTTTTATTAGTTGGCAACTCTTGTTTTTAAGACTGTCTGTTTATGATCAGCTGGTTTTGTCATGTCACTTTGACTTCAACCACTCACTAAGATTCGATGTTTTAAGTACACTTACTAGTATATTTAATTTTAAAGTACTTTCTTTTATATCTTTTTGCAAAGTCATATCTGTCTATATTTTGTTAGTATATTGTTGTCATTATTTACTATTATCCCTGTTAACATCAAATCATATGATGTAGATTGTGTTTTTATGATAGTATTAATATTAATTTGTTCATGTGGCAAGTATTTTGAAATATAATGCTTATTGTCGTAAAGCATTTAGTGTTTGATTATTTGATTTATTTTTTCCTTAGTAGCATAATATCTTAATAACATGTAATATATTTATAATATAATATATATTATATATATATATATAATATATATATATAATAATAATATATATATATATATATATATATATATATATATATATATATATATATATATATATATATATATATATATATATATATAGTTATATAATCTATATTATTGTATCTGTAATATTCTCTATTATGCTGTTGGACCCCTACCTTGGTACAGTTCTGTATTTCACACGGAACATATAAATTGTTCTACATCCGGGTATTTTGTTATTTTTTTATTGTTCTTATCAAATTTATTATTATTATTATTATTATTATTGTTTTCTTGAGTATTTCCAAACGTGTTTTACTTTTCATTTATTCAAATATTCAATTAGCTATTGCTTTAAGTCTTAAAGACGTGGTTTTCGTGATTGAAAGATTGATCACAAAAGGGTTCATTCTCTGATAAGAAAAGTATTGACTGAACTGTTTTCACATAAGACAAAGAACTCGGTCAAACCGTTGTTCCACTTGAAGGGTCTCTAAAAGGATAAATTGGTGAGTTGTAAGTATAGAGTTGCACTGCAATATTGCACAGGCCGATAGCTCACTTAACAGGAGGCCTGGATACTGTTACAATACAGGTTTGAGAATCTAATAAGGTGTTAGTTGATTGGATTGTCACGGGGGCCTGGCCAAAGGATTTGTTCATCAGTTCGAAGAGTAAGTTATGACAGATAATTTAATATCTTTTTAACCAATCACCCTACATTATAAATTTGGGAATGCCTGTCCGGAATCTTATTTATTAGATGATATACCTGTTCGGGAATACATTATAAATTTGGGTATTCCTGTCTGGGATCTTATATTATAACCTTTCAGTCATTACTTCTTATCAGTGAAGCGCTTGTAGTAAAGTTATTTTTGCTATTTTATTGAATATTTAAGCTCAAGGTAGTACAGTCGTTTGTTAAAACCTGTGCCAGAACTAATGTTCAAGGGTTGTAACTTATACCCCAGTTGTTGATATACGATATAAGTTGATATTGTATTGTTTTTTATTTAACTGTCAATATAGTCGGTTGGACTATTTGCTTTGTTGAAGTTAAACGTATTTAATTTTCTTTGCGTATTGGTGGGATAACAAACTGTTATTCCAGCAATAGTTATCGTTTGGAAATAGAGAAACACTGGAATAATTTTGGTAATTTATATATTATGCTCTTATAAATATAGTATCTTATAAATACTAAATATATCATATTTCATTTGTAAATATTGTTTAGATAGGCGTTAAAGTTTGCAAAATTAAGCGGAGCGAAATAGTGGTTTCCCGGAATTCACAATTCTCCTCTGTTTGAGTTCTGTAGGGAAAACACTGGTTCCCCGTAAGATTTTGTCAAATTTTATTGCAGATTGTGTAAACTAGTATATATATATATATATATATATATATATATATATATATATATATATATATATATATATATTTATATATTTGTATATATATTTTTATATATATATATATACTGTTAAATTTTTTTTATATATATATGTGTTATGTGTATATGGCTATTATATATATATATATATATTATATATATATATATATATATATATTTATAATTTTGTGGTTAGAAGTTTGTTTTCATGCGTTATCAATTGAAGACAAATTTGTAAAATTTTGGTAGAAAACGGGATTGTGATTCGTGCGTTGAAAGTGACTCTGTTAGCGGACAATATATTTTGTAATTTGTTTTGTATACAACAAATATAACTATGGCTACATCTGATACTGAGCTTATGGAGACGTGGAAGTCGGGAGGTTTAGGCGTGAAGGAAATAACTGCTTTATTAAAAGATCGAGCGGCTCAAGAAGCTGCAATCAAACAACAGAAATTAGCTGATGCTATGGAGGAAAAGAAATTAGCCGCTGCTTGGAGAAAGAAAAGTTAGCTTTAGAGGAGAAAAGGTTAGCGCTTGAGGCAGAAGAGCGAAGGGAGAAAGCTAAGCTTGAGGCAGAAGAGCGAAGAGAAAAGGCTAAATTAGAAACAGAAGAAAGAATGCTTCAAGATGAAGCCTTGATGGCTGAAAGAAAAACAGCGGCATACATGACGCATGATAGTCATCACAGAATGCTCAGAGCGCCATAATGCTTCCCATGCTAGTAAGTATCCGAAGTTGAAGCTTCCTTTCTTCGACGAAAAGAAAACCGATATTGAAGAATATCTGTTAATGTTTGAGAAGCAAGCAGAGGCGAACGATATCCCTATGGAAAAGCGAGCGACAATTTTAGGAGGTTTCCTAACAAGCAAAGCTGTCAGTGTATATAATAAGATGACTGTTGAAGAATTAAAAAGCTATGAAGGTCTGAAAAGAGCTTTATTGGAGAGGTATGGGCTCACGGAAAGTGGGTACTGTACAAAGTATAAAACTATAACTCCTACGGAAGATGATAATCCCAGAGTTTATTTACAGAGAATTATTGAAGCTCTCAAAAAGTGGTTAACAGCAGCAGAGGTAACACTGACACCTGATGATATTATCGAATTTTTCTCGGTGGATAAGTATTTGAATACGGTTCCAAAAGAACTCGCAACCTACTTAAGGGAGACGAAGAAGAAAGCACCAGAAGAGATAATAACTTGTTCTGAAGGATACATGGAAGCACATCGTTTGAGGTTCACAGCTAATAGTCACACGCGAAATCACAATCACGTTGATAAAAGCACACATAATAATAATAATTTTAGATCAAAAGGCAATGGTTACTCTACGAATGGTAATCAGAAAAGCAGCAACCAACATGCATCGAGAGCAACTAACAATGAAAGCAGGATCGGAGGTGGGAGCGGCGACAGACAGAACTATCGTCGCAGTAGCAGTGAGCCGAGAGAAGTGCCCACGTGCTTTAAGTGTCAAAGGAGAGGGCATCTCTCAAGGGATTGTCGAGCCCCTCCTTATTTCAACAATAGTACTAGGGGACAAAACAATTCAGGAAGACAAAAAGAAGAAACAAAGAGCACGGGAGCGTCCGGAGTCTCTGATAACGGCAACGAAGCCCTGAACTACTCAGGTGAAGAGCCGAAGCTCCTGAATGAGATAATGAAGGTGAAGAATGACGAAACGTCACACCTACCTGTAACGTATGGGACGGTGAATGGCTATCAAGTCAAAACCCTCCGAGATACTGGATGTAACGTAGTGGTTGTGCGGGAAAAGTTTGTGCCGAAAAGGTGTTATGTTGGAAACAACATGAAAATACGTTTGTTGGACGGTACGGTGATCGAAGCTCCGCTTGCAAATATCGATGTGGATACCCCTTATTACGTAGGGAGAACAACCGCGGCAGTATTGCCGGAGGTTGTATATGATTTGGTAATCGGGAATGTTAAAGGAGCATTGCCCTTAAGTCAGCCTAATCTCGCTTGGGAGTCGACCATGTGTCGAGGGCCTCGTAAAGTAGAGGTCGGGCATAACAGTAGAAGTATGCTGGTCCCCATCGCTGAGAGCGCTGAAGAAGGTTCACAAGAAGAACCTAACCAAACCAATCATAAATTTGGAATGGCAAGTTTGGAGATGAGTGAGTCTTACAGAGGGAAACCGTCAGTGCCACAATCGTTTGACATCAGTAATAAAGATGTCACGCCAACCATGGAACCATCACTAAATGTGATGACTGGGTGCAAATGTTCACCTGAAAATGAGAACGTTACAGGAAAAGATGAAGTTGAAGCCCCTAAAGATCTATTAATAAATGTTGAAGAAGACACGAGAATGATAGATGTTCAGGAAACATCGATGGTAGAGAGCACGAAGTGGTCTGATGAAACAGATCGTGCGGATGAAGATGATGAGATGGTGAGAGGTGACATAGACAGTCACACGCAAAGTTCTAGAGAGAAGGATGTTGTAGCTGTGGTTGAAGGGGAGATAACCCTTGGTGATGATGTACAAGAACTGGTTAACGAGCGGAAGACTTTTAAAAGTAAACAGAAAGATGCGATGTCTCAAAGAGAGGAAGTTAAAGAGTGTAGTGTAAAGGAAGTTTGCGACGGTATGCCGGAACGCAGGGAGAAGTTGAAGAGTCATCCTCAGTATTATTACTGGGACAGTCAGAAATCAATGCGTTCAGGATTAAAAGTTGGGAACAAGGGAAGAGCAAGGTTCGCTGAACTGTTCAGTGAGGAGGAAAAGGCATTGTGCAATAATACTTCGATAAAAGAAGTGAAGATGAGACGCCGAGACTGCCACGGAAAAGTGGTACAGTCGGTCAATGATGTTAAACGGCACAATGCAAGGTTTGAAAACGAGGTAGTTAGAGAAGACATCGGCAGCATGGAAAAGGTTTGGGTAATAAAAGAAGTTATGTGCGGAGAGGATAAGAGAACACACTGCAGGAGGAGTGAAGGAGGAATGTCAGGAGAAAAGGAAAGATGTGAAACTGATTGTAGAAGTGAGGAGTGTGATGATGATGAGAAGTCTCACATGAAGAGTCACCGCATGGTGAAATTATTGTTTGCAAGGAAGATGAGAGGAGTTGGCAGAAAGGGAGAAGAGTGTCAAAAGAGACACAGAAACACAAAGAAATGTGTGATACTATGGAAGAAGTTGGAGAGAAAAGGAGATAACGAAGAAAGAAGAGGTTGTAGGTCTGGAGGAAAGGGTGTGAGAAGAATACTAGTAGTTGTATGTCAAAGGAAAATGCCAGCAAAGATGGTCACAACGAAAATAAAAGATGAAAGAAACGAAGCTGACTATTTTGTTGAAAATAGATTTAATTATTTTGTGACCCGGCGCAAACACCCGACTACTCTTGTGACTGTTCTTCGAAGGGAAATTCAAGTTTGCCCTAATCACATTTAGTGGCGATTATACAGCGTCGGTCATTGACTATTTTAAGCAGATCAATTATGCCGAGTCAACACATCTTGTCCTCTCATTATCATTGAATTGTCGTCTACTGAAGAAGGAGCATCTGAAGTAGATTTGAGCAAATGTTTTTAGTATTCAACTGTGTACATTATATATGTTAGGCAAAATTGTACCCAATTTTCTTTTCTTAATAAGGATGGCCAGAAGAGTGTTATTGCATTATACTTCTCGTAATTATATTTTTAACATTGTCTTTTGTTTCATTGTTATGATACTTGTTATAAGTATATTGTGCCAGAGTGCAGTTTGACCATTTGCAAGTGATTCTCTTTCATTTTGTTCGTAGTTATTTAGATTTTATTTTCGTTGTATGATTGTAGCGGCATCAATTCGTGAAAATTGTTAACTTTAGTATTGGTAATTTGATGTAGTAAACGACGCCAATGTTAGAGAAAGCTTTGTTTTTCTCTGTATATGATTTACTTTTTTTGAAGGAAGCTAATGTTTGATTGGTCGTTCATTCACAAAATCTGTGATATAATGGGAGATAATACTATTTATTAATTATTCATTTATTTATTATTATATAGTTTTATTTGTTATGTGTATATTAATTTATTCTTATTTTACTTATTTTATTTGTATCCATCTATTATTTATACTTTTTAAACTGTTATATTTTTTTTTTTTTTGTCTTGTTTTTTTTTCTTTTATCGTATTTATTTTATTATAATGTATAATTTGTTAACTGTTTTTTGTATTTATATTATGTAGCTAATATTGTAAGAGGAATAGATTATTTAAATTGATTTTATAAATAATTGGTGTGGTAATGTCGCACATGTATATAGATTCTATATTGTCTTTTATTGTGATTTTTTGATTTTAGTATATGAAAATTTGTGATTTACTTTGTTGGGAGAGACTGTATATTCAATTGTCATGTAAATATGTTCCATTTTTGCGGTTCTTTGTCTAAGATTGTTTAGTATACATTTTGTTTTTTTTCTAAAATAACTGAATTAAGTGATTAGTCATTTTATTAATTATGGTTTGTTTAGGATATTGTGAGTGTGGATGGGTTTGTGGCGTATAGTCTGATTGACGATTAGATTGTATAATATCTTTGTAAAATTTTATGATCAGTTGTTTTGTATCTATTTGCTTTCATTTCGTTTTGTTTAATTTCTAAGTGCTTACATTGGTATTGGGCGCTTGTCGGGGCTTGTCTGATTCATTTTTGTTATTATTTTGTTATTGTGGATTGCCTATTCCTCTGTATAAATCTGAGAGAGTGTCTTATTTTATATTTTGTTATGATAAATTGTTAATTGTAGTTATATTGGTTTTGTATAATTTATATAAGGTTGTTGTATATTTTTCAATGTGGAAATAGTGTGGTGCTTATTTTTCCGTGGTGATAAGCTAATGGTTGTTTAATCTGTTGTTTAATATTAGATTTGGTTTACTTGTAATTTGCATTGCTATTTTGGTTAATTAAGCATTCGTCTGCGAATTGTGATTTTGCAATGCATGTTGTCTGTCGTTGTTAGTTCATTCATATTAGTTCACTTTAGGCAGAGTTAATTGTCGGTATTTTCATTTGAAAGTGTATTCTTTATTTTAAATGGTAAAGATTCTTTGTGTTGGAACATCTATATACAACGTGTTTTTAACGATGGCCATATTTTATTGTTTTATACACGTAAAATTGCTAAAGTCACATTTTATTTATTTGAAATTAAGATTTGTTTAATTACTAGTTGGCAACTTTTTTGCTTTAAGACATCAGCTGTTATTTGATCAGCTGGTTTTGCATTCATTTGTTCACACTGACAAATCGATGTTTTAAGTAATTACGAAACATTTAATTTACAAGTAAATATTTTATATCTTTTGCAAAGTCAATCTGTCTATATATTTTTGTTAGTATATTATTTTTGCTTATTTATATATATCATTGAACATCAATATATATACTGTATGTTTTATATTATATATATATATATATATATATTATATATATATAATATATATATTATATATATATATATTATATATATTATATGATAAATAGTCATATCAGTTATATATATATATATATATATATTATATATATATAAATTTATGGCAAAGAATTTATTTAGAAATATATTGGTAAAGCATTTAGTGTTGATATTTGATTTATTTTTTAGAGCATAATATTTAATAATATTTAATATATTTATATATATATATATATATATATATATATATATAATATATATATAGATATCTATATATATATTTAGTAATATTTAATATATATATATATATATATATATATATATATATATATATATATATATATATATATATATATATATATATATATATAATATATATATATATATATATATATATATATTTAAATATAATATATATATATATATATATATATATATATATATAAATATAATCGATATATAGTACTGAAGATTCTATATGTGCAGTGCGCATGTATACGAATACCCACGGGCATTCGGCTACATGTTCATGGACTTATAAAATCTAGTTTGTAAGACCAGTACATTTTATTTATTTTTTTTATTAAAAATATTTCTAAAATTATCCCAGTGGTTTTCTTGAGTATTTCAAACGTGTTTTTATTTTTTTCATTTATTCGTCGGAAATATAATAAGCTATTGCTTTAAGTCTTAAAGACGTGGTTTTCGTGATTGAAAGATTGATCACAAAAAGGGTTCATTCTCTGATAAGAAAAGTATTGACTGAACTGTTTTCACATAAGACAAAGAACTCGGTCAAACCGTTGTTCCACTTGAAGGGTCTCTAAAAGGATAAGTTGGTGAGTTGTAAGTATAGAGTTGCACTGCAATATTGCACAGGCCGATAGCTCACTTAACAGGAGGCCTGGATACTGTTACAATACAGGTTTGAGAATCTAATAAGGTGTTAGTTGATTGGATTGTCACGGGGGCCTGGCCAAAGGATTTGTTCATCAGTTCAAAGAGTAAGTTATGACAGATAATTTAATATTTTTTTAACCAATCACCCTACACCCACATTGACGAGATATCATAGTGTTGGCCCATCGCGGTCCCTTGAAGCTCTAGGGTGGATTTTCTGACTGCGACGAGTTATCACTAATAGGTATAAAGGGGGCGGTAAAGCTGGTTTTTCTTTTCGACTTGTAGCATATTCTTCTACTACTTTTCTGTTTCCAGTGCATGTCCCGCCCCTTATCCCCCTGTCTTGGGAAAGAAGGTAGGATGAATTATATATAATATATATATATATATATATATATTTTTATTATATATATATATATATATTATAATATAATTATATGATATTTATTATATATATATAATATATAACATATAATGGTATGTGGTTACCTGTGTTATTGTATAAAGTAGTGAGACCTATGGTCTGGAATAAGAAGTACAGATCTAAAGTTTCAATGATAGTTAGATGGACAATCTTTATAGGGGTGTCGCTATGTAGAAGGAATTGATAAAGTGAGGAATGAACGTATTAGAGAGTGGTGTGGTGTGAAGAAGGGGTAAATGAGAGAATTAAATGAAAGTATGTTGAGATGGTTGGTCATATGGAAAGGATGATGATAGTCCGGTTGGTTAAGCGATGTATTAGTGGCGAGTGGTGTTCGGGAATCCGACCGGGTGGGAGACGAAAGAAAAAGTGGATGAGGCAGTACGAACTGTTTGAAGGAGACGGAATGTGAGTTTGGTAGATTGCGAGAAGAAAGTTGTAATAACAGGATGAATGGCGGGGAATTGTGAAGGGGTATGGTTGTGGCCCACCTGGGCAAGGATGAACTTACATTGACGTTATCTACCATAGTGAGGGTCCATCGTTGTCCCATGAAGCTTTAGGGTGGATTTTCCTGACTGCGACGAGTTCTCAAATAATTAATGGTACTGAGGGGGCGGTAAAGGCTGGGCTTTCTTTTCGACTTATGTCATATTCTTTCTACTGCTTTTCTTTTCCGATGCCCGCCGCGCACCTTACTCCCATTCTTGGGAAAATATAAGGAAGATGAAGAAAGAAAGGAAAAAGAAAGAAGAAGAAAGAAAAGATATATATATATATATATATATATATTAGTATATTTTATATCTGTGTATTATATATATATATATATATTAGTAGATATATATATATATATTATATATATGTTATTATATATATATATATATATATATATATAACCTGGTATATTTATATATATTATATATATTATATATATATATATATATATATATATATATATATATAATATATATATAATATATATATATATATATATATATTTATATATTTTTTTTTAAGAGATATATGTGTATTATATATATATATATATTATATTATATATATATATTATATATATATATATATATATATATATATATATATATATATATATATAATATATTATATATATAATATATATATATTATAATATATATATATTATAATATATATATAATATATATATATATATATATATATAGTATATTATATATATATATATATATATATATATATATATATATATACTATATATATATATATATATATATATATATATATATTATATATATATATATATATATATAATATATATATAGTATATAAATATATACTATATATTTCGATTATATATATATATATATATATATATATATAACCATTAAAAAATGTTCATAGGTTTCTTTGAAAGATTAATGAGTCCTTTTTGTCGAGCTATGAAAACTACTCGATATATAAGTAAAATAAGCAGTTTTCATAGTATGACATAAGGCTCCATTAACCTTCCATAGAAACCTATGGCCATTTTTATATTGGTTGGTTTGTTTGCTTGCTTGAACTCGCATAGGAAATATTTTTAAAAAAATTTGCACTTATTAGTTATTTTTATTTCTATTTGAACTAAATAATTGAAAAAAAAACGATAAAATATACAGCAAATATAAGAAATAAATTTTTTATAAATAAATATTTTAAAAAAATATTTGCACTTATTATTATTTCTACTTGAACTAAATAATTGAAAAAGATGAAAACGATAAACATATGCAGCAAAACTTATAAGAAAAAAAAAATATCTTCTGCATTAAAGTTAGACTTTTACATGTAATAATTTCCCATTAATTTTTAGGAAGTGATGCAAATAATTTTTGGTAGGGATGAATTTGCGATAATATATATATATATATATATATATATATATATATATATATATATATATATATATATTATTGATATATGTAAATATAAATTATATATATATATTTTTTATATATATATATATATAATATATATATATATATATAAATATATATATTATATATATATATATTACAAACAGAATAATGCCAGTGATACTATGTAAAATTGGTGGCCAAAATACAGTTATACTGAAATTAGTAATTCTCAAAACATCCAGTCGATATTCCAAATTCTGTCATGCAAGCTGAGATTCTTGCTTTTAAATCAGCAATGTCTGTCACCTGGATATTGCACACGTTTTTGACGAATATCCAAAGAAAAAAAATACATGGTGTGATGTCAGGAAATCTAGACGGCCAAGGAATTGGACCTTCAAGGCAGCTCCACCCGTTTCAATTCCTTGGCAGCCTAGGTCTTCCGACATCCACCATGTGATTTATTTCGTTTGGGGATTCGTCAAAAATATTGTGTACAATATCCAAAGACAGACATTGCTGATTTAAAAACAAGAATCTCAGCTGCTATTCAACAAATTAATGAGGAAATGCTGGAGCGTATAAAGCAGAATTTGGAGTATCGACTGGATGTTTTGAGAATCACTAATGGTGCACATATAACACATTATATATATATATATATATATATATATATATATATTGATACTATATATAATATATAGTATATAATATATATATTATAATATAAATAAAGTGTATATATATATAAATATATATATATAATATATATATATATATATATATATATATATATATATATATATATATATATATATATATATATATTATATATATACATAATCAACATCCACCTTCTTTCCCCAAGACATGGGGTAAGGGGCGGGAGTCACATGCAGTGGAAACAGAAAAGTAGCTAGAGATATGCTACATAGCTAGTATCTTGTCCCTTTACTCCACAGCACAACGATTTAATTGCACCCAGCCACCCTTCCTTGCATTCACAACTTTCCTACTACACTCTGCCATTCGTCCGTTCCTTTCTCATCCAACATATACCTAAAAATATTTAAACTCAGACACTTGTTCCAGCTGCTCACCATTCCCAACATAACTTCACATTGAGGAGTGTGTCCTCACTCACAAACCATAACCTTTACTCTTATCTACGTTTACCTTCAAGCCCCTCCTTTTACACACCCTGGCAAATCTCTCATCTACCATTCCTCTCAAACTCTCTTCAATTCGCCACACCAGAACAAATCATCGTCATATAATAGGTAGGGCACTCTCCCCTCCTAATCTCCATTCTCCACCATTCTAACACCATTTGCCTGCATTCCCCACACTTCGAATTCTTTCAATAACCCATCCATGTACAAATGAATACCAAGGGACCATAACACAACCCCTGTCTTACTTCCGCTATTAATCCTCAACCAAATCCCCATTGACAACCATTTAGTTCTTACACAGCGCTTCAGTCACTTCTCGTCATATCATACTTTTTGGATTCCATTCAGAAGCCTACCACCCAACTACCATATATCACTGAACACCTGCCATAAACCTACCCTATTAACTCTATCATACGCCTGTTTGCAATCATAAAACCTAATTGTACCCATTTCTTCAATTCTCCCTCATTTTCTCAATCATTTGTTTCAATGTAAAGATTTGATCTCACTACATCCTCTACCACTCTTCTTAAACTGCACCTTGTTCTTTTACACGTTCAATCAGTCCTATCAGTCCACCTCGATCGTACTCTTTTCCGACGCGAATAATACCCAAGCATATTTACCTTCCCTACAATACTCAATAAATTATTCCATAATTTTCTAGCAGTTCCCTTTTCTCCCTTGGAGCCTTATATTAAGGGTATATTTAACTATACCGCTCTCTCTCCAATCCCTTGTTATATACCTCTATAAACGAGCTTTTATTAACACAACTTTCCAAATATCAATCAATCCACCATCTTCGCCTCCTTCTTGGATCATTTCACCATCTTTCATCTCTACGGCAGATTTACGCATTCTTCAACTTTTCACTCTACTTCCCATTACCTTCTGCCTCCTTACTGGAATAACCCATCCCCAAAAATACCTTTCCTTCTTGCACCATCAAACCCAACACATTCCTATCACCTCTTCATTACTGCCAATTTTATGCAGATTTTAGAAGTGTTCTCTCCACACTCCCCTCACACCCATTTCATCAGTTACAAAAGCACCATCCCTATTCATTATTCTAAGCAGATTCCCCTTTATTCTCATTCTTAACCTTTCGCACTTCCTTCCAGAAGAGCTTCCTATTCCCTTGTAAGTCCTCATTCATCCTCCTTCCAAACTGTTCATTTACCTCTTTTTTTTCCTCCTACGTATACATCTTTTATAATTACTTTTTTCCTCCTTATATAATTCCAAATATCTTTCTTTTGAGATCTCATCATTTGCTTTTAGTACATTTAACCACGCTTCTTTTTTACTTTTAACCGCTTGCATCACCTCTTCATTCCACCAGTCCCTGTTGAGATCCTTACTTCCTACTTTAGCACACCCCTTCCATATAATTCCTTTGCCCTACTAACAAAGGCTTCCTTTATTTGCATCCAATTTATTCAGTTTCATCTTGATCACATTTAACTGTTACTAGCGGGCGCTCTTACATACTTATCCTTATTGTCTTGCTCACCTAACTTATATATATATATAGTGCCCTATAATATATATATATATATACTATATAATATATTATATATATAATATATATATATATAATATATTATATATATATATATATATATATATATATATATATATATATATATATATATATATATATATATATATATTATATTTAAAAATTTCATTTAATATATATATAATTATAAAGGTGGGCACCGTTAATGAGAAAGTTAACGGTCGTTTAATTCTTAATCGTTACAAAAAAAAATTTAACGGCGTTATCATTAAAGCGTTTATCGGTAAAGAATGTAGAGGAAGTTAACGTTAATCGTTAACGTTAACCGTCTTCAAATTTTTTTTGTTTTTTTTTTTATAGTTATCACCACCACTCAGGGCAGAGCCCTATTCAAGGGAGGGGGTGTTGGCATTCGCCAAAATTTCATTCCGCTAGCAGGCAAATTACGCAAGATGAACATAAACCAGGCTTTAATATGTCAGGGAGAATTAAATTCAGCAGAAACATCAGAAGATGGAAGAGAGTTCCTACAGAAACAGTGGTGGCAGGAAAGAAGGAAGCCCCGCAGCGAACTAGCCTGGAGTTACACATATCCTAGCAACAAAACTCGTGCGCAGATACAGCACCCTTGTGCTACGAGGGCGTCGTAAAAGGTGGTGGTACGCGAGTGTAAGTTCCCTCGAACACCTGCCGCTGCGATACCTATAGAAAAGAGATAAGCACCAACATCGCGCCGCAAAGATAGAGGGGTCAAGTGAACTGGAAGTACATAACAGTTTATAACTTTTGGCTTTGACTCGACCCTGTCCAAAGCCGGGGTGAAACCAGAGCCCCTCAGATATGAACAGTACTCTATACAAGGGGTGATGAGACCCTTTGTATAGCTGGAGTTACTGAGAAGAGGAAAAAAAGTCTCGCAGTCCTAAACAGAACTCCCAGTTTCTTTGTGGCCGCCTAGCAACCGTTGTGATGTGAGGTTTCCCAGACATTTTTTTTGTTTATGTTTAGGCCAGTGATGTTTATATTGTCAACAGGAGAGGACGGGACCGTCAAAGAGATAGGAAAGTTAGAAGGTATTTTAGAGAGGGAGATTTGTAGAAGTTGGGTTTTTAAAGAATTGAATTTCACAAGGTTGAGACGACCCCACCCGCAAATTCTATCTAGATACAGCGAGAATAGAATCGGAAAGATAAAGACGAGAGGCAATTCTAGAAGTAAAAGATGGAGCAGAATTTGAAATGCGTTGAAAGAATGAAGGGTCGAGTCATCGCATGTGAGTGGATAGAGTTAGATT
>JABUQX010021554.1:22500-27500 GCA_015478945.1 Trachelipus rathkii
CACTTCAACATATATATATACTAATAATATAATATATATATATAGTATATATATATATATATTATATATATAATATATATATATATATATATATATATATTATATATTATATATATATATTATATATATATATATATATATATTATATATATATATATATAGGGTGTTTACGAAATAGGGGGACAAATTTGGAGGATATTATCTCTGTACCATTACAAGTGTTTGGTCTTAAATAAAGTTACCTGTAAAGTTCCTCATTTAGTAGGTAAATGATAAGTTAGGAAGGTGCAAGATGTATAATGTGAATATTGGTGTTTTTGTTCCGTAGATGTGATTAATTTATTATTTTTATTATTATATCATTATTGTTATTATTTTTATTATTTCTATTATTATTTTATCATTATTATGATTATTATTATTGTTATTATTATAATTATTATTATTTTTATTATTATTATTATCATTATTATTGTTATTATTATTATTGTGTTTGTTATTATTCTTATTATACTTCTGTTATATTATTATTCCTGCTCCTATTCGTATTATTACTATTATCAGAGTAATATTACTTATCAAATAATTATTGTTATTAAGGCATTAAGGGGAGGCTGTACTCGAATTTTCAGTTTCTATCAATCGTGAAATGAGTACTTTTTATTTAAAAAGGAACTATTGCTCTATGTATTCCTGTTTATTTCGTTTCAATAGACTTCATGGTTTGGGATTTATGGGGGGCTGAAGGGGCAAGTTCTGAATTTTTACCGTTTTAACTGAAAACCATATAAATACTTTATTTTTTAAGATATTTCAATAATTTTTTCACGAAAGTTCTAGAATAAAGTGTAGTCAAAAAGATATAATCATTTGCCTTTGAAATTCAATAAAAAAATAATTGGTAAGATCAAATATTCAATTTGAATTTCAAAATTTCAAAAAATAATTTCAAGGTCATCACTTCAAACTTGTCTGGCACCAACCCACGGTTTTCAATCTGAATAAAACTTCGTGAGAATCTTCGCCTATATATATATATAAATGGCCTGGAAATTTTCAACACAATAGACTTCATTTTTTTTTTTTTAGCGAATTTTTTTGTCAGCTGATATGGAAAAAAAGTGGTTTTTGAGAAAAACGCCTATAAAGATTTTGAATGATTTTTTTTTCTTTTTTTCAGAAAGTAAAAGATATTACGCACCTCCCTCACCTAACAAGAGCAGCAACCGCAGTAAAAAGTTTTTTATTCACATCGCATCCGCACCGCATCGCAGTGCACGCACCAGCACCGCACCGCACCGCACCGCACCAACTCCGTATCTATTTCAATAGGTCAGCTCCGACTTTGCATAAATATTTTTACTTTCAAAAAATATTTATATTAATTTATACTCCGGTTTCCGGCTTCCGGCTTGCCAACTCCCGGCTCAATGGCTCCGACTCCGGTTCCCGGCTTCGATTCCAGTTCCGGCTCCAGCTTCTTTTCAAAATTGTTCATCTCCAACTTTAAAGAATTACTTTCAACTGCAAAAAAAATGTTCTTCAGCTCCGGCTCCGGCTCCAGTTCCGGCTCCGACTCCAGCTCCGACTCCAGCTCCGACTTTCGTTTCAATTTCAGAATAGTTCAGCTCAAACTTTGCAAAAGTATTTTAACCCTGCAAAAAAACAATTTTCTTTAAAAAATTTATACTTTACCTACGGCTCTTAATCCGGCTCCGGCTCTGGCTCTGGCTCCGGCTCCGGCTCCGGCTCCGGCTCTGGATCTGGATCCCCGGCTCCTTTTCTAAATTGTTCATCTCCAACTTTGTTGAATTACTTTCATCTACAAAAAAAATTCTTGAAAAAAATTTGTTCCTCAGATCCGCATCTGGCTCCGACTCCGACTCCGGCTCCAGCTCCGGCTTCGGCTCCGGCTTTATCTCCGACTTCGTTTCATATTTCTTGCAAGAAGTATTTTATCTGCAAAAACAATTTCTTTAAAATAATTTATACTTTACCTCCGGCTCCGGCTCCGGCTCCGGCTCCGGCTCCGGCTTCTTTTCATAATTGTTCAGCTCCAAACTTTGTACAATTACTTTCATCTGCAAAAAAATTTCTTGAAAAAAATTGCTCTTCAGATCCGGCTCCGGCTCCGGCTCCAGGCTCCGGCTCTTGCTCCGGCTCCGGCTCCAGCTCCGGCTCCGGCTCCAGCTCCGGCTCCGGCTCCGGCTCCGCTCCGGCTCCACTCCGGCTCCGGCTCCTATTCAAAATTGTTCAGCTCCAACTTTTTGAAAACTTATATTCACCAGAAAAATTAATTAAAAAAAAAATTTAAGCTCCGGCTTTCCGGCTCCGGCTCCGGCTCCGGCTCCGGCTCCGGCTCGATCCGGCTCCAACTCCGACTCCGTTTTCATTTCAGAAAAGTTCAGCTCCGACTTTGTAGAAGTATTTTTGCCTGCAAAAACAAGTTCTTTAAAAAAAATATTAATTTTGTTCCGGCTCCGGCTCCGGCTCCGGCTCCGGCTCCGGCTCCGGCTCCGACCTCGGCTCGGCTCCGGCTCCGGGCTCCGGCTACATTGGCTTCGGCTTTCCTTCTCAAAATTTGTTTTCAGCGCCTCCCATCTTTGCAGATTATATTTTCACCTGGCAACAAATTTCTTTAAAAAAAATGTTTTTTCTGGCTCTATCTACGGCTCCGTCTCCGCCGGCTCCGGCTACGGCTCCGGCTCCGACTCTGATACATTTATATGATTGAGAAAGAGCCTGATCTTAGGTTGTGTTTTGCGAAAAGGAAAAGGTTTTAATTTATTTATAAAATGAGAATAAACCTAGAAAGATCCTGGAAAGTTGAATTGCAATTTCGAACCTGAAAATGAAATTTTTTAGTTTGAACACCCCTATAAAAAATATCCTGTATCTTAAAAAACTTTCGGAATTTCGAAACAAAAATTACACCATGATGAAAAGGAAAATTTTAATTTATTATAAATTAAAGTAAATATAAAAAAATTATAGTGCAATTTTTTTTAATTTGATACGCTAAAAAGTAGGGTGTTGGCAAAGTACAGGGTCCCTTAATTTGTTACTTGTTAATATAGGAGTGTTATTAATCGTATTTCGCATTTCAATTATTTGTATTATTAAGTGTTTATTGCTTGTATCCGTTATCCAAGTAATATTGGCTCAAATACAATCAAACAATATTCCTAGTATTATTCATCCTATCTCTATAATAATATGGTACCTATCAAGCAACCTATAGCAATGTCCAATATTAGAGAACAGCAATACTTCTTGTTCTTATAGTTTACTACTTTGCCGTTGCCAAAAGTTTCCCGTGCGCAACTCGTCACAATCTAGCGGAACATAAACACCAATATTTACATCATACCCCTTGCACCTCTTTCTAACTCATTTACCTAATAAATGAAGAACTTTACAGGTAACTTTTATTTAAGCAAAACGCTTGTATGATAACAAAGATTAAATCCTCCAAAATTTGTCCCCTATTCTCGCTCACACCCTATTTTTATAATATAAATATATAAATATAATATATTATAATATATATATATAATATATATAAATATTAATAAAATTATATATATATATATATATATATATATATATATATATATATATATATATATTATATATATATATATAATTATATATATATATATAATATATATATATATTATATCATATATTTATAATAATATATATATATTTATATATATAATATTAATATATATATATTATATGATATATATATTATTATATATAGTATATATATATATATATATATATATATATATATAGTATAATAATATATATATATATATTATATATAATAATATATTATATAATATATATATATATATATATATATATATATATATATATTATATATATATAATATAATATATATATATATATATATATAATATATATATATATATTTATATATAATATCTATATATATTATATTATATATATATACTATATATATATATATATATATATAATATAAGGGAGCTGTTGTTCGATGATAGATGTGACATGACGACTGAAGTAACGTCGCCCATAGTACGGTTTTGTAATTTTAAAGAATTTTCTCATTGATCCAGTCCTGGAATACGCTCCAGCCTGATCGATGATTGTATTATAGTATCATTATGGCTGTATTTATTAATCAAACATATGGGAATTATAGATATTATAATTGTGTCTCTTTTTTGTTTTAGTGTTGATATAATTATGCTGATATCTTATTGATAATATTATAAAATAAACCATTTGTAAAAAGTTATTGAAGAGTAGATACCATATCGTAACAAACAATTCATAATAGACTCAAATTACTTTGAAGACTGGAAGTTAGATTATCCAGATTTTCCAGGTTAGTGAGTCATGATAAATTACAGTAATCTATTTTAATCAATTATTGTATAATTTAGTAATGTTATGTGCTGGAAAAGCAGTAGTAAACTAAACGTATTATTGCAGTTTACCAACTACTATTGAACCAGCAAATATTGACCAAATTGAACAAGCCCCTCTTGGAAATCTAAAGGGTGAGTTCAATAAAATACCTGTAAAATTATATGAAGCTATACTGATATAAATGAAGATAAAGTGTGGTCAAATGTAGTAATCCCCTTTATTATTTAATTTGACAGGGTTTTAATTTTGGGACAAATTTTTAGTTCTGGTCTCAATTTCAATTACGGGTTTTAGTTACCGGCTTCAATATCAGTTTTGGGTTCATTTCTGTTGTGAATTCAGCTCTTTTTGTTTATCCCCAAAATCCTCAGTTAAGTATAGTATATTTGTCGTAATTGAGTCAGAATTTCTACTTCCTCCCTTACTTCATTGCACGAATAATATTTGGAATCAATTGGTTTCCACTCTTGAATCTGATCCTGAACTTATGTACATAATCATAATACATTGGATTTTAAGTATAATTCCAATGTATTTATCTAATTAAAATATATCATATAATCCAATTCATATAA
>JABUQX010021554.1:32500-35000 GCA_015478945.1 Trachelipus rathkii
TATAAGAAAAATAATAAAACTGGAATAAATATTTCAAGAAATTGGTTATGTTTTTCAATGAATTTAAATATGGCTTATTGCGAACCGTATTGGTTTTTCAACAGAACTTTTAAAAATGGATCCTGGATCAATGAGTTTAATGATTGGCTCCATCTTTCGCAAAGCCTTTTTAGACATAAATCATCAACTGCTCATGTTGAAGCGTGCCAAACGATGGTTTCATGGAAGAAAAATGCAAATATAGATAAGGATTTGGAGGAAACTACTCGAAGAGAAATAAGTTATTGGGTAAAAATTCTAGGGAATAATTAATATTACTTTAACTTTATCAACAAGTAATTCTGAGAATTCGGGAAATTTCTTAAATATTGTTGAGCTACTAGCAAAATATGACAACATTTTAAATGATTTAATTAATTCTAAAAAGCATAAAACGAATTATTTAAGCCCCCAAATACAAAATGAAATAATTAACGTATTGGGCAACGAAGTAAGAAAGAATATCTTTAAAGATATAAGAAACTCTCTTTTTTTTCCTGTTATAATCGACAACCCTCAAGATATAAGATAAGTTGACCAGTTAGCTATTCTTATTCGCTATGTTCAAATAAATGAAAATACAGAAACGAATTTAAATTCATGAATCTTTCATTGAATTCTTTAATATCGAGGATCAAAAATCTGAAACTTTACAAAATGTTGTTTTAAATTTTTTTAAAGATAATGAACTTGATATTTCTAAATTGCGGGGACAGGCTTACGATGTAGCAGCAAATATGAAAGGCGCTTATAATGGTCTTCAAAAAAAATTCTTAATGTGACACCAACTGCATTATATATTCACTGTTGCGCTCATAATTTAAATTTAGTTCTTAACGATGCAGTGTCTAATGTAACAGGAGTAAGAAATTTTTTCGATTTTGTAGAAAAGGTATACACAGCATTCTTTGCCTAAACAGTATAAAGGTGGCTTTATTAATTTCTAGAGACCAGAAAGTAAAAAAACCATAATACGCTAAAGAGATTGAAACCAACCGCTGTCCTCCAGAAAATGAGCGTCATTTGGCTCTAAAATTCAATTTTGTATATATAATTCGGGCCCTAACAGAAATAATACTTACTTCGAATAATGCATGTGAAAAAAAAACGATGCTGTAAATTTAAAAAAGAAAATGGAACGGTTTGAAACGGTAGTCCATATTATTATGCAAACTGAACTATTGACATCAATTAATCCTGTTTCTAAATTATTGCAGATTAAAAATTTTGATTTGCAAAAAGCATCAGTTATATTACATTCAGCGTATGATAATGTAGTAGCTTTTAGAAATAATTTTTTAAGTTGCAAAACTAGTTCTGAAAATTTGGCAAAAGAGTGGAATATAAGTCTAAATTTGAAAATACACAGATACGAAAAATTAAAAAACATTTTGATGAACTTTGCGATGACAATAGATTGCGCAATTCAGAAGACAATTTCAGAATTAGTTTTTAATGCCACTTTAGACATAATTATTGCGCAATTAAAAGAAAGATTTTTAAGTTTTCATGACATAAATAAATTATTTTGTGTAATTTTTCCATACAATTTAAGACAATTATCTGAAAATCAACTAATTGATCTGTGTCAGCCCTTACTCGAAAAATATACCGACGACTTAACCGCAGCTATTTTCTTTTAAAAAAACTTTTAAAAGTCAATTAGAAAATATTAATAGTGTTTTTGAATTAGCTGAATTAATCGTTACAGAATATTCTGTACTTAGTACAACATTTAGTGAAGTTGTACTGTTCTTTTTTTATTTTTAACATTTCCAGTATCTACAGCTAGCGCAGAAAGAACTTTCTCAAAACTAAAATTAATAAAAACATACCTAAGAAACTCTATGGTGGAGAAACGTTTGTCAAATTAAATTTAAATGAAATAATCAAAGTTTTTGCATCTATGAAAGCTAGAAAAGTAAATTTTAATTTGTGAATTTTTATTTATTTGTGATTTTCTTAATTTGTAAATAAAAACCTTTGTTTGTTTTGTTAATAATTCTATTAACTTGTATATAATATTTAATAAAAAAAATAATAAAACATTTTAAAACCTTTATATGATATTTTATTACCTCCACTCTATTGTTCTATTTCTAATTCTCTATTAAAATTATCTTATCTATATAAAGTTTCAATACATAATTATAATATTTATGTTCAAATCAAGATCAAGAACAAAAAATAGGCCCCTTTAGGTCGTGGGCCCGTGTGCTTCGCACCCCTTGCACCCCCGGTTGCTACGCCCCTGGCTCCCATAATCAAGCCCAGCGCCCCACCAGAGGGCGCTATCGCTCATTTTAAGAACATATGGTATAAGCTGAAGGATACTGTTTTTTTTTATTATTATTATTTCTATACATTTTATTACGATATTATTATTCTTATATTTTCTTGCATCTTCTCAACGATTAAAAAAATAATTTTTAATTGCTATATTATAATGATAATTAGAAAC
>JABUQX010021554.1:42500-47500 GCA_015478945.1 Trachelipus rathkii
ATGTTTGAAATGAGTCTTAGATAACGAAAAATGTAACAAAAACCGAGATAAATGACCCTAAAAAAAAAGTTATTCAGTCCCATAATGACACTGGAAAAAGTTATGAAATCCCCGAATTTAATATTTGTAGGATAAACAAGTTAAGAGATAAAAATTCATGGCACATGAACATTTGTCCAAGAGGGACTCCGCTCCCGTACCTCTCAGTACTGTTAAATATTTCTTTCTTCAACACCCTAAACTTCCTTATATATATATATATATATATATATATATATATATATATATAGTTAGGCGGGGATATGTGTTACGTTATATATATATATATTATAGAAAATCAGTATATATATATATATATATATATATATATATATATATATATATATATATATATATATATATATATATATATATATATATATATATATATATATTGAAATTTAAAACTGATATGACCATAATTTTGCGATTTCATATATTTTTTAAAGGTCATTTCTCAATTTATTTTTTAAAATTTTGTTTATTATAGTTCATTTCAAACATTTCGTATAAATTTCATGAAAATCTGATACGCCATTTTTTTTTACTATTTTCTCCGAAAACCAATGTTATAAAATGTGAACTTTGACGACTTCATAACGGTTTTCAGAACCATTTTTCATTATTTTTATTATTTTTTTCGTTATTTACGACTCATTTCAATCATTTCACGTAATTTTATAATAATAGAGAAAGTGCCATGATATTGTTATGGGCCTTATTATTATTATTATTATTATTATTATTATTATTATTATTATTATTATTATTATTATTATTATTATTATTATTATTATTATTATTATTATTATTATTATTATTATTTCTTATTATTATCATTATTATTATTATTTTTTATTATTATCATTATTATTATTATTTCTTATTATTATCATTATTTTATGAAAATATAGAACATAAACATTCCACTGCTCTTATTTTATTGGATCTTACAAAAGCATTTGATATAATAGATCATGATATATTGTTTAGGAAAATGAATAAGAGGGGAAAAAAGGGAAACACAATACAATGGTTTAGATCATACCTAAGTGAAAGATCTCAGTATGTAAAAATGGGTGAAATATGCTCGGAAACACTTCAAACAACTTGCGGTGTTCCACAAGGGTCCATTCTCGGTCCGTTATTATTCACACTATATACCAATTATCTATTTAATTCACACGACTCCTTCATGGTTTCATTTGCTGATGATATTTCAATATTAATAAGGGATAAAAATCCGGTCATACTATCACAAAAAACAGCAGACACTTTAAATAAGATCACAACATGGATAGATTTGAATAAACTTTCACTAAACTTGCAGAAAACGTTATACATTATTATTAGCAATAAAACTATAGCTGATTAGTTAACATTAAAAATCAAAGGGAGTTTGTAATCTTGAAAAGAGTCACTATGGACGCTAAAACACTCAAATTACAATTGCTGAGCAGCTAGCATTTAAACCACATATTAAATTGCTAGTAAAACAAACTAGCGAAATGGCATGTATAAGGTTTAGCAAACAAAAAATACATTCCTGCCATATATACTGAAGAGATAATATGTAATATACAATTCACACTATTATGTTGCTTCCCCAGTTCACGGCATAGCTAGCAATTCAGTGTGATACCTGGTTATTTTGATGCAAAAACGTTTCATCCGTCTACTAAGTCCCACTAAAAACTTCTATATGAGCATACGGCACCTTTATTTAAAAACTTAAAATATTACAATTTGAAGACCTACTAAAGCTATCCCTGTTAAAAGAACAGCACAAGATATTACAAAATAAAGCGTGTAATTTCCTAATATCTAACTTTCATAATAACCAATTGAAGAGGTATGAAATCTAAGAAATAAATAAAATAATATAAACCTCCTTATATAGATTAGAAAAGCTAGACAAGCAGTTAGTTTTAAAGGTGCTAAAGTTTATAAAGACTTAACACAAGAATTAAAAAATGAAAGTTCTCTTAAATCATTCACATATAAACTCAAAAAAATCTATATCATAAGTACTAATACGATTACTATAACCATCATCATTATTATTATTATTATTATTATTATTATTATTATTATTATTATTATTATTATTATTATTATTATTATTATTATTATTATTATTATTATTATTATTATTATTATTATTATTATTATTAATATCATTATTACTGCTATTGAGTAAGTTATGATTATTATTATTTATTTATTTATTTTATTATTATGATTATGATTATTATGATTATTATTATGATTATTATTATGATTATGATTATTATTATTATGATTATGATTATTATTATTATTATTATTATTATTATTATTATTATTATTATTATTATTATTATTATTATTATTATTATTATTATTATTATTATTATTATTATTATTATTATTATTATTATTATTAGTTATTATGATTATTATTAGATATTATTATTATTATTATTATTATTATTATTATTATTATTATTATTATTATTATTATTATTATATTATTATTATTATTATTATTATTATTATTATTATTATTATTATTATTATTATTATTATCTGACATAATTGCCTCGCCCCTAAAAGATCTCTTTAACATCTCATTTAACAAGGGAATTTTCCCAGAAATCTTAAAAGTCTCACGTGTCACATCTGCACATAAAAAGGGTGATAAAACTGATCCTACAAACTATAGAGCGATTTCAATTACACATACAATTAAGAAAATACTCGAAAAACTAGTATTAAATCGAATAATAAATTATCTTAATGCGAATAATATTATCAACGACTTTCAATTTGGTTTTAGAAAGAACAGATCAACAACTGAAGCCCTTGTTTGTTTGACTGAAAAATATATGAAAATATAGAACATAAAAATTCAACTGCGCTTATATTATTGGATCTTACAAAAGCTTTTGATACAATAGATCATGATATATTACTTAGCAAAATGAATAAGATGGAAATAAAGGGAAACACACTACAATGGTTTAAAACATACCTAAGTGGAAGATCTCAGTATGTGAAAATAGGTGAAACATGCTCGGAACCACTACAAACAACTTGCGGTGTTCCACAAGGATCTATTCTTGGCCCATTATTATTTACATTGTATACCAATGATGTATTTAATTCACACGACTCTTTCATGGTTTCATTTGCTGATGATATTTCAATATTAATAAAGGATAAAAATCCGGCTACACTATCACTAAAAGCAGCAGACGTTTTAAATAAGATCACAACATGGATAAATTCTAATAAACTTTCACTAAGCTTGTAAAAAACGTCATAGATCGTATTAAGCACAAACTATATGTAATAATTTCAACATAAAAATTAAAGGAGTTGACTTGAAAAGAGTCACAAATGCTAAAATACTTAGGGTTAGATGAAAAAATGACATTCAAAAAACATATCAACCAGCTAGTGAGCAAACTAGCGAAATATATGTATATATTATATACTAGTCAAATTTAAAAAATTCATTCCTTTATATATATTGAAGAAGATATACTATGCACATATACACCCATATCTATTATATTGTCTTCCAGTCTATGGCATAGCTAGCAAATCAGCTATTAATTCGGTTATTTTGATGCAAAAACGCTTCATCAGACTGTTAAGCCCCACTAAAAACTTCTATGAGCATACAGCACCTTTATTTAAAAAAACTTAAAATATTACAATTTGAAGACCTATTGAAGCTATCTCTATTAAAAGAACAGCACAAGATACTACAAAATAAGGTATGTAACTTCCTAACATCTAACTTTCATAATAATCAAATTCAAAGAGATATAAATATAAGAAATAGTGCTCACATAAATCCTCCTTTCTATAGGTTAGAAAAAGCTAGACAAGCAGTTAGTTATAAATGTGCTAAAGTTTATAACGATTTACCTCAAGAATTAAAAAATGAAAATTCTCTTATATCATTTACAAGTAAACTCAAAAAAAGCTATATAAATAAGTACTAATACTATTACTATATTGTCATTTACAAGTAAACTCAAAAAAGCTATATAAATAAGTACTAATATTATTACTATATTATTATTATCATTATTATTATTATTATTATTATTATTATTATTATTATTATTATTATTATTATTATTATTATTATTGTTATTGTTATTGTTATTGTTATTGTTATTGTTATTGTTATTGTTATTGTTATTGTTATTGTTATTGTTATTATTATTATTATTATTATTATTATTATTATTATTATTATTATTATTATTATTATTATTATTATTATTATTATTATTATTATTATTATTATTGATATTTTTATTATTATTATTTTATTCTGGATGTACTCATAAAAGATATGTCGGCTTCTCAAATACTTGTTCATGTTATAATTACCATTTGGAATATTTTTATTATCATTATTATTATTATTATTATTATTATTATTATTATTATTATTATTATTATTATTATTAATTTATTATTATTTTAGTGTTAGTGTTAGTGTTAGTGTTAGTGTTAGTGTTAGTGTTAGTGTTAGTGTTAGTGTTAGTAGTTAGTGTTAGTATTATTATTATTATTATTATTATTATTATTATTATTATTATTATTATTATTATTATTATTATTATATTATTATTATTATTATTATTATTTATTTTATTATTATTATTATATTATTATTATTAGTTATTATTATTATTATTATTATTATTATTATTATTATTATTATTATTATTATTATTATTATTATTATTATTATTATTATTATTATTATTATTATTATTATTTCTTATTATTATCATTATTATTTTTTCTTATTATTACCATTATTATTATTTTATTATTATTATCATTATCATTATCATTATCATTATCATTATCATTATCATTATCATTATCATTATTATTATTATTATTATTATTATTATTATTATTATTATTTCATATTATTATTATTATTA
>JABUQX010021554.1:52500-87367 GCA_015478945.1 Trachelipus rathkii
CAGCGCAAATTCAAAATTTACATATTCATACATACTAAATATTACTAATAAGGTTGGTTATATATATAGCAGTAATATTTGAGAACCGCGTCGGGAAACATATATTCATACATACAAACATATATATATATATATATATATATATATATATATATATATATATATATATATATATATGTTATGTTGTTATATAATATATATATATATATATTTACGTTATATATATATATATATAAGTATAAATATATATATATATATATATAAGGTTATAAGATATTATTATTACTGTTATGCTATATATATAGTATATATATATATAAGAGCATATATATATATATAAGTATATATATATAAAGAGTATATATATATATGAATATATATATATAAACATATATATATATATTTATATATATATATTATATATATAGCTCCTAGAATCTATTTTGGTTGCTAATGTCATGTATCATAAACGTTTGCTTTAACAGTAAAAAATCAGGTAACAAGAGAACGTTCTTTATACAATGTAATTGCAATGTCTGCAGTTAGATATCAACTAATTATCTTACCTCTAAAATTGGTAGTGCTGCATTACTAGGCGAGTCGAGTTCTTGGGATCGGTCGTGTTGAACACTTCCTCTCTCCTTCTTAACTCCCCAAGTTTTTTCGCATATGTCATCATCTTCATCGTCACTTTTATCACTGTCGTCATCCGCCTCATTTTCTCTTCTTCAGGAGTCTCCAAAGATTCATTTTTCAGATTTCTTTAAGAATCTCATTTTTCGGAGTTCCTTTAGGAGAAGGCGTTCCTGCATTGGAAGTGTCGAAACTTGACGCTCGAATTAAACTAGGCCTTCTTGGGGATTCACTCAGGACTGTTATTGGATTCTTTAGGTTGAGGAGGATCATGTTTGATCTTTGGAATACAAGGAGGAGAAGCATTGGCCAATTTTTTTTGAGTCCAAGAAGAACTTCGAGTGAACTGAAAAGCTTTTTTAAGTGCTGATGGTGAAAGTCCAGATCTGCTTAAAGATTTTTTTGGATTTTCAGAAAGCTTTTTAGAATTTATATGTAACTTTATATTCTGTTTTAAAACTTCCACGTTCATATTTTCATTATCTCTAGCGATCGTGGGAGGAGGAGGAGACGAGATATGATTTTTAATTAAACTTTCTTTACTGCTTGTTTTTGATTTATCAAGGTCAGGAGAATTTTCACATGTTCGACTTATAGGATCACTTTCTTCATTGGTTATTATTTTTTCTGGTTTGTTCGTAGTAGGACTTACTGACGACACAATTTCTTCAGGTTGTGAATTTTTTATATCTTCTACTTCTGCTGGAGAGATGCTTCTTGTTGCTATTCTTATTGGAGGAGCCGGATTTATCGTGGACGACTTTTCTTCAATGGCATTTCGGCTAAATCTTCTCGGCAATGTTTTTCTGGACGGGGACGGACTTTGCCTAACTCCAGAGGAAAATGAGTAAGAACGGGCATCTCCAGAACCTTTTCGTTTAACCTCTCTAGATTTTCTTCTAAAGGAGCTAAGGTGCCTAAGTGCCGTTCTAGGGGACCAGTTACTAGAAGAGGAATCCTTGCTTGAAGGAATGTTATTTTTTTGTCTTCTCTCACTATCTTCGCTCTCCTCACCAGAACTACTCACGCGTAGTCTATGTAAGGCTTCAGCATCTTCTGGTATTTGTTCAACATCAATGCTTTCCTGAAATTGTTGCTCGGAGGTTTCATTAGACCCTGTACGATATATATATATATATATATATATATATACTACTCCTTTCTTAATTTCACCCATTGTACAGAATTTAGAAACTCTTTTAAAAGTAAGACGGATTTTCCCCCTAAATTCACATTTGAAATATTTTGGTAAATCTTAAAATTAGTTTTTAACGTAATTAAGTATCCTATGTTAAACTAATATATTATTGATATAAATGTATTACAAGAGTGTATTAATTCTAATTATTACATATCTAATACAAAAGACCACAATAGTAATAAATGTAAATGGTAGTTGAGAGGAACTATTCTATGTAAAACTTGCACGTTTTATTTATTAATGAAATTTCAAATAATTTAATTATATTTTAAATAATATTTATATAATATAAATATATATATATATCATACAAAATTATTATTCCATTAAGTTTGAATTTAAAATATAAATTATATCATATACAACTTATAAATATATTTATATAATTAAAAAATAATTATTTATATATATATAAATACTATATATATATTACAAAAAATATTTATATACGCTACTTTATTACTATAATTATTTAGTATTCCTATTATTAATTATAGTAAACTTATTAAAATAGATACTATAATTATTATATATTCTATACTAAAATGTATTATATATGCTAATATATAAAACATTTGACCTTTAAAAGGAAAGTATTACATTATAAACATTGATATCGCAAATTCGCGGCCGAATGCGACTGAAATCTTAAATTCGAGTGCTCTTAGCCGTATTCTGTCACAAGGTCACTCGTCGATTTATGTGAATAAAAAATATATTCCAAGAGTGATATATGCAACGCAAGAGACAATGCATCATAGTCTGACTTAATAATGTCTAACATATAGTAGAATTATCGTAATTAATTTAGTTAATGGGGAATGTTCCTTTATGAATATTTTGTATAAAAAAGATATTTTTTTTAGTAATGGAAATGGGCTCTGAACGAACTATGGGAACATTAATAGTAAGGGGGACTACTCGTCCCTCCGTTGTCCCCCCGGCATGACGCCAGAGAGGGAATACTTCATCTTCTGACTACTTTTCCATCTTTGCGATATATCAATCTGTTGCTATAGTTTTAAAAGTTAAAAATAAAAAAAAAATTTTTTTATCCATATGCACGCTGTAGCTTTAGCTTAAGAAAATTAACTGCGTGATTTAAAAAATCCTCTGATTTACACAATTCGCGAACGCATTATGACTCATAAATCAGTTGTAGATTAACTTCCTCTTTAAAGGACAAGTTCATATTATAATAATTACTATAATAATTAAGTTAATATATATACTACATAATATATTATTCCATATTAAAAATATAATATATATATATATATAATATATAAAAAATAATCTATATATATTCATTGAAATTAATTCTAGTAGTAATTATATATCTTAATAAATTGAAGGATAATTAATAATTACGAAAGTTAATATATTAAAATTATATTTCTAGTTGCGTATAATGTATCAAAAAGAAATGTGTTGTTACATCCAAATTACAATGAATCCCAGATAACTTCTTTTATAAAATGAATCAAAAAAGGTAACTAATATACCAAATTATTTATTACATTTAACGCTATGGAAATTATAACAAGCCTATGGCTTGCTCCTAACGGAGCAAGATTTCCCTGAGCACGTGCCACGCACGCGCGCAGAGGGCTGTTCGCTTAGCTCCCCCGGGAAACAACGCCGAAATAAAAACTCTATCAGATGAGCAAAATGTAGTGAAAACCAGTTAGCGGTTTGAATCGGGCTGTTTATATTTTATTATGAATAATATATAAAAGCAAAATTAAAAAAAATGTATTTTATATAACTAAACTGTTTCATTTCTAATTATTCTTATATATTAAATTTGAAAAATTTGCCTTTCTAATGAAATGCCGTAAATGGTAATAAAGATGGTAGTATTTTCAAAAAAATTGTTGCTTTCCTACACAATTCAAAATATACATTATATCGAGATACGAAATTTGTAACGTTTATCTGCATGTTTACAAATTATAAAATATAAATATATATTAAAATAATGAATATATATATAAAGATTCTTATGATAGTGTTAAGAAATTCTAAAATCATATGTTAAGTTTTTGTGATTATAAATAAAAGCACATTGAGATTAAAAGCGAATAAATAATATAAATGACAAAAACCTTATATATATATATATATATATATATATATATATATTATATATATAATATATATATATGATAATATATATATATATACAATTTTAATTAATAAATTTAAAACTTAAATATGTTCATTCATAAAAAAAAATTTATAATACCAACCAGTTCAGGGTTTAGTATAATATATATTTTACTATTTATATATATATAATATATATATATAATATTAAGGATCTTAATGATGGTACAATCAATGTTACTCGTTTGAATAACATTTTTTTTATTTTTTTTAATATAATTCATAATATTAGAAACTCTTAATGAAATAATACTCCAACGTAAATATAACTTTCGACACTATTCAAAGAAAATAAAATATGGACCTTTTTTACGTATGTTAACGACTCCGTCAGTTTTATATCATGATTTTTATTACTTTACAAATATTTTTTGATTTTTTCTAAAGGAAATACCCAACGTGTTAAACAACGCAAAGATGGCAGAGAGTCGCGTCGTCATCGCCTTCCGGTGGGAACTAAACAGGGTAGTACCTTATTTCCCCCCCTCCGGGAGGGTCTCCGGAACCTCTCTTTGATATTTGGGTGTTTGCAGTGTCGCGGGGGTCCCCGCCCCTCTCCCTACGGGGTATGGGGAATTCGTCCCCCCTTCTGTCCCCGTCGGCTCAAGAGCCACCCTAAATTTTAATTTTTATTTTTTTTTGTGTTTCTATATATATAGTCAAAGTTCATAAAAGTTCTTATGTAAATATAGTATGTTTATATAACAATATATTTTGTGTAATATTAAGCTTTATACACTGTATGTCTCTAATATGTACTATTGGTTTAATCTCTAAGGAATGTTGAGTACTTTCATACGATGTATTGTTCATATTACGATAAAAAATATATTATACAAGGATATCTCCTTATTTCATTTGTTTAGTTTTGATAATTTACTCTGTTTTTTATCACTTTTTTAAAAAAAAAGCCTTATATAAACAGATTCTAAAAACAATATTAGTCAAGTGGTTTTAATATTTAAATTTATTAACTATCTAGTTTATCAGCTACATATATAATATACTATATAACTACTTGTCAAAAATATTTATACAGAATATATATATATCCGATTTTAATTTTAGAAATATGTAATATATATAAATATAGTTAAGCTTAAAACTTGCGAGAACTTTTTAACTTGAGATCATTTGCCCGTTATCACCGCTATATTCTGAAATGATTACATATAAGTTTCGGTAATCACTAGTAGGTATGCTAATTACATATTTGAAAAAAATAAAAAAAAATTTAAAAAAGAAATTACACCAACACAGGAGCAAGTGAGATAATGTGCGGTGAATTATTAAACATGAGTAATCTTTAAATGAAAGGTTATACAATGAAAATTTCAATATATTAGTTATTTTATTATAAGCTGAAAACTATTATTTCATGAATGTATGTGAAATACTACTATGTTATTAATTAAAAATTATTTTAATCATTGCTAAATAATTTATGAAGGCATTATAACCTGAATCAAGACCAATTTAAACCAAATTATAGAACTCAACAATAGAATAAACAATTAACTTTGTCTTTCATTATGTCAAATTACCATATAAATAATTTATTGTAAATAATAATATATTATAATTATGGATATTAATAATAAGTATAATATATTATCGATTTAAAAATATAAGTATATGATTGAAATCTAATGAGTTTCTGTATTGTATATTGTATAAATATATATATATTCAAAAAGCTAATTTAGTCAGTATGTGAAGGGACTAAAATAAACTTTTCGTTAAAGAAATGTGTGTTATATTACATATAATGCGAAAATGCGTGCAAGGTTTACCTCATACCTAGAAAACAAGCGAAATTATTTCTGAGGTCGACCATAATTTTTTTTATTACCTTTTAATTTTTTGACCTAGTGTTTGGGTTCCTTAGACCGACTTTATGTTGCTGTCTTATAATGTACTGTATTTGTAGCCTCAAATTTTTTTAATCCTGCCCTTGTATAAATTTTTGGGCCTTGGTACTTTTGGGCCTAGACACTTGATATTTTGGCCTAGACCATTTTTTTTTGGGCTCTAGACCCATAATATGTCCTGCTGTTACTCTTTATATATTGGCCTAGACCTTTTTTAGAGAACGACCATAACCTTTTAATCGAACCTCAATTCCCTTCTGGTCTTTCCATGGGTCATTTTTTGGCCCGACGGTATTTTCTTTGAGAACCAGTATTTTTATGAACCAGAACTCCGGCAATCTTGTTTTTTTGAATCATTCGTTATTTTTTGATAAGAAACAGAAACCCCGATTTTTTGAGAACCCGGAATTTTTGAGAAACACAAATTTGTTTTGAGTATCTATCCATAAAATAATTTTGGCAAACCCTAATAAATTGGTATCCTAATCTTTTTAAGAACCAACACTTCGAAGAAAGGGTGCGCCAAACGGTTTCGTCAGCAACCGTTTTATTAATTACGCGTATTACCCTTTTCTTAAATTTTCACTTTACACCCCTATTTTACGCCGCCTAATTTTTTCGAACCGTGGGCAATTTTTTGCCCACCACGGTAATTTTTGGGTTACCTTAAGGGGGCTTAGCCCTATTGTAGTGAATGTCTTTACCTTTTATGTTGACAACAACTTGATTCCTACGAGGAGACATTAACCTGCGTAAAGCACCAGAAGGTTATTTTTTTGCCCACCCTGAAACATATTTTCTTAGACCACCTCACCGTATGTCGCACACAAACGTCCCAATTAATCGTTCCTGAACTGTTACGCATTGATATTTGGACCTTGGTTATACCCTATACTTGAACACCTACACCTTACGTTCGCAAGATAGACGCATCACAGATTTTAACACACAACATACACACACACAACACAGTATTTCTATTCAAGCATTTGAAAAAAACACACACAATAACAATATGTTCACACATACACACACACTATACACACTTATACAGACATTTCACTTATACTCACTGATACATTTACCATTAATTCACCTATGAACACTTACTATTTCTACCACCATAAAAAGAGCACTCTCTAAATTTACTGACTATATATAACATGCACGTGTGCTCGTAAATGCGCACATCTACATACAACATCTCACTATAGAGACTGTATATAACCATGGGGGCGAACATTTGACCGTCACGGTTAAAATTTTTATAATTTCCTTCCATCTTCCGGGACTTATCCTGTTTTTGATGTCTTAACTTAGATTTTACCATGATATTGTCAGCCTTGAGAACACCTGTCAATGCCTTCTAAAATGTTCTACGGAGACTAAATATCTTTGATGCATTTTGAATAAAAATCTAGAAGACAAATCTGATGTTAAACGAGCTATGGATAAATTTTCAGGAAAATTTAATGTCATTTTAAGAAGATTTAGTTCCATAAATTCGGATTTTGTTCTCTTCATGTTGAAATCATTTTGCATGCCATTCTAAGTATGCGCACGATATTGCTGACTGATGTTGCCACTTTGAGTTTTCAAGGACCTTTTCTTAGCCTAAACAACATCCTGACCCGAATAGCCTAAGTATATTAACGGCGGTGTCTACCCCTAGTTATAAAGGTATGAGGTAATCGATTGTTACTATTTACACACTGCTAGAACCATTTTGCACTAATGATGTTCCAACTTTTCAACTTATATAAGTTATCTACTTATATACACTACGCCATTAATTTCACATTAAATAGACACTTACAACATACGCTCATATAACAACTTACAACATCTTACATCAGCACCAGGAAACAACCTTATGAAGCACTTACACTTGCCATAGGACACTTACAATAAACCATAGACACTTACACTCACCCTAACACAGATACAGCCTTTACACTTATCTACTCAAAACACAATGCTATATTTTTGATTGCGGATTCCAACGTTTTGCATGCTCCTCACTTTGGATACCAAAATTCAACTTTGATCGCCAGATAAATTGCCCTCTTTATTAAAAACATTACACGAACCACACTTTGAAAAAAATACTGACTATACTTCATTACAGGAGAACTCTATAAATTATAAAAAATTGTTAAGTATAGGCTTTAAATATGTTACTTATTAATTTATAAATTATATAAAATATTAAACGCCTGCCATTCTACACCAATATATTTCAATAATAATACCTTGTACAATTTTTATTTACTCAATAATTTGCTGATAAGCGAAAAAATTATTAATATTTATAAAAACAATATACTTAACATACTTAAAGCCAAGTATAAGGCAGTAAAACAAATTAGAGGTTGTTATTACCTGTAACATCCTACAAGGGATTAAGTATTGAAAAGCCGAATCCTTTTGTTTTTACTGCTCAATTACCGATGACTTAACTCTTTGCCTTATAGACTTAAAAAGCATTAATACTTCTATATGTTTTTACTGGCTATTAAACTTTTCTGTTTTTATTACTGAAGCTTTAGACCTTTTCTGTCCTTACTAAATTGCTGTAACTTTCTGTTTACGCTATCTTAACTCACATAGAGTAAATTATCTCTTTTAAAGTCAGTTAAAGAGTAATACAAAAGGTTGTAAAACCGTAACATCCTATTCGCGAGAAGTGATTAGACGTTTTATTTCTCGCATGATATACTATTTACTTATTTTCTAATTCTATAAAGTTCCATAAATTCCTCTACTTTCTAACATAAGAAGACATTTAACTGTTTAACTTTCGTGTTTAACTGTTACGTCAATGCCTTTTACTGCTTTAACACCATAATTTATATTTAACATTATCACTATCTTTAAAGCAGTAAGATCAGTAAATCTAAATGATGAGGTTGACCTATGTACAACCACAAACTGGGGGAATTTAATATGTTAGTCAAAAAATTAACTTTACGCTTTTTTACTGTTTAAAGTTAATATCTGTTTCTCAATTCACTGCTTTCACACTATCTGCCTTTACTGTGTTTTAAGACTCGTCTGTTAATATCTGTTGTAATACTAATCTGCTTATAAAAACTGCTTTTAACTCTCTGCTTTAAATCTGCTTTATACTAGTCTGTCTATGACGATGCTTAAAAATACTCTTCTGCAATTTCTGCATTAACTACGATATATTTTATTAACATTATGTTTTCCTTTATATTTGTGTTTAATACTTTTATTTGTATTCTTTTTATTCTTTTTATAATATTTTTTTTATTATTTATTTTTATTATTAATTTGTTAACTTCTCCGTATTTTTTATTTTGTTTTATTACTTTTTATCTTAATCTTTATTCTTTTTTATTTTATATATAATTTATTTTAATTATTTACTTTTATTATTTATTTTATTTATAATTTAATACTTTTATTTTTTATATTTCCTTTATTTATTCTTTTGTATTTATTTAAGATACATTTTAACTTTGTATTATTATTTATTTGTTTTAAATACTTTATCTATTTTATTCTTTTATTCTATCTAATTTAGTTTTTATTATTTACTTTTATTTAAATCTGTCATATTTCTTTTGAATATTTTCATTATTATTAGCTTGGTGATTCAAATTTACTTCAATGCTATTGCTTATTAAAAAATATTAATCAATTAAGGCGACTCACACACACACACACACATGGTATTACACACACACACACACAGAACATTACACAGATTGTACTTACACTCCAACACCGATTTCTTACCACTCACACACAGATTTTACTTACACTCACTTACACCATGTACCATTAACATTACACACACCACTACTCAATCCAGACATTCCAACAATCACACACACAAACACACTAGCACACAAACACTACACACAGCTCACAACAACACACACACACACATCAGAATTAAAAAAATGCGCTACACACCTAGGGATTTACTTACACACACCACAAAATTATTAATTACCACTTAAACTTTAAAATTTGGAAAACACTCATGACACAATTTACTACAGATCACAAAGATTTACTTACAACTTGGCTAACACATATTACTTAACAAGTCATTACAACAGATTTACTTACAAACACACAGCAATTCTTAAACATTTGACGTTGTTAAAAACACACACTACACCACAACACACACACCCACCCACGCACACTCACTTAGACACATATAACGTATAATTATTAAAACATTTTATGTTTAAATTAAAAACACGTACATTATATTACTCATTCAATAGTAACTAAAATTATTTCAAAGGTTGTCTTAAAACTGTCTATTAAATATAATCCAAACAATTTACAATAGCATAACTCAGTATCTCCTTTATTACAACTATTAAATTTACTGTTTTTGTTTATTATAATTTTATAACTAATCTTTTTACACACCATACAACTTTTAGAGTAAAATTTATGAATTTTAATTAAAAACATATATTTTCAACGTAAATTTAATAGACATATAAATAGAATCAGGTAAGTCAGCCCCAACGCACCCCTCTACAACCAACTATGCCCAAAACGTTTTTGATTCCTCTTTAACTACTGCTTACATCATTCTTTGGCCATGTAATAAATAATAAAATATCAACAAATACAGATCTTTGTCTCTTTGCTTAACATATAAAAACAAGCTAGTATTTTTATTAATCAAATCTCTAAGTTTTTATTTAATAATATTACTATCATAAATAATATACTTACAATTTATAATTATTCACTTCGATGTTAATACTAAAAATAATTTCAAAGTTTTTTTAATAATTCGGTTCTTTATTATTGATTATATTTATTATCTACTGTAACATTTGACATCATCTAACACGCATAAAACACATACTACCTTCGTTAACACTCTTTACAGATACTCACACACTGACCATCTCTCTGTAAAATGTCAGTTGTTAGGATAATCCTTTTTGTATCCCGGGGGCGATTTTTAGGCCTAATTCCCAGTCAAAATATATTTCAAACTGACCTTTAATTCGTTTAAAAGAAAAACTGGGTGCACTATACGATCGAAATAAGAAGTCCTAGAATTTATAGGCCTAAAATTTAGGATAAGTACCCTTTTTGTAGACGGCGCTAGATTTAAATCCTAATACGAGGAGGTCAAAGAAAAGTTAATTCCTCGTTATATGGAACTATGCAATCCTAATTGTATATTATTATTTTCTAATATAAAATATACATTTCAAACTGAACATGCTGAGATATCGGTAAATCCTTTAATCAGGTAAAATAGGAAATTTTTGTACCTTTAACTAATTTGATTGAGTTCAGTTGTAATCGCGTATCTCTGAATATATAGACTTCGTATGGATTGGTCGAGGAATTAATTTCATTCTGTCTTTATGAAAAAATTAAATTTGTTTCTTATTATCTTCTTGTAGTTTTTTATAACCGGTAAATATTTTGCATTTGAACAAAATAATGTGTTTCATTGAAAATGCAATTCCATAAAAGCAGAAAGAAGGGTGTGGGTTTGTTATATCTTGGTTAGACCACAAATTCTCAATTAATAATCAATAGTCATTTAAGCTGTTAAGCGGTGCATAATTTACAAATTATCTGATTGTATTAAAAGTGTTTTTTATTTGTACTAAGGAATCCAATAATCATCTTATAATAAATTTAACTTACATTAGATGGAATAATATTAATTTCTCTAGAGAAAGATCAATAATTAAATTTTGAAAATCGCGTAAGCTAACACCAGGGCTCAGCATGAGCCCCAACCCGCGAGAGAGGCAAGCCACCCCAAATCACACTCGCTGGTCGTTCCCGCCGGTCCCGCCTCGCCGCGTCCCTGCTCGCGCACGTAGCCCCGCAAGCGCTAATAATTGTCCGCGTACGCTCGCTCCGCCTGCGTGCCCCTCCGCAGGCGCAAATTCCGCGTCCCGCCCTGTTCCGCGTGCTGCTAAATACCGCAGGTCGCATATATTTACCTCCAAATATTCCATTAGTTGAAGCAACGAATTATTAATTTAGAACACGCATACACACACACACACACACACACACCACACACACCACGCACACATACAGTTACACTACGACAGCACACACACACACATCTATCACTATCACTACACACAACATTACTCATCTCTTTCTAAAACAACACAACAAACACATATTACTTACATCAATAAAAAAGACGTAAATTTATTTAAAACAATTTTATTTAAAATTATTAGATTCTTAGGTTATTCTACTTTAACATCACTAATTTGTATTACGTGATATTGTAGAAGATCACATAACCACACACATCATCACACAACACTACACACCACTACACAACACTCAACCCACATATCATACAAGCAATGCATCTACATATAACTGTATATTTTAAAACAAGTGGATTAACCTGTGCGGCCAGCGCTCCAACAAGCGTTAATTTACAAAGTGTACCCAATATCATTGCCCGATAGCTAAAATCCACTTACATATAGAACACACAACACACCACACACACCACCACACACCACACACAAACTACACTACAACACAACTATACACAGTAAAAGGCGTATCATTATTTTTAAGCTCTTTGATGTATTTTATGTGTTCGTCATACATATTTCTGTAATATCGCGATTCTAATTATAATTAGAACACACATACAGCACACAGCTACACACACAACACACACACACACACACAACTACACACACACACAACACACACTTACACACACACACAACACACTCACAAACATTACCAACAAACGACCACACTGCGATTATTTTGACTCCTCAAACTTTGATGCCATAGCCTTGATGCGCGTCAACTTTGATTCTCTAGTTGGATAGCACTTATTTGGTTAATCTTACAAAACTTTTTGATGGCGTACAGTTTTGAGTGGCTCAACTTGATTACCTTCAAAGCTTTTGATGCCTAACCTCACTTGATGCCTCAACCTTTAATAACTTTAGCTTGTATCCCATGCTTTTAGTGGCTCATGCTGATGATGACTCTCTCATCGTTTGATGGATTCTATTCTTTGATACCACTTATATTTTGCAAAAGGATTCACACCTAACTTTATAAGAACGGTTTGTTTCAAGAGGTCTCATACAACTAAAACAATCTTACATCTTAAATCACACCATAATCACTATATTCGTCTTATTCACACAATACGCACGATACAGTATAGAGCACTTACGTTAATGCGCACCATAGACATTACAGGAATGCACCCGATACGACTACAATATACTATTCATAAATATATAATAAGTCTAATATAGAAAAATAGTGAATTATTAAAATTAATGTATTATATATTTATTAGTATAAATAGTTTCTATTTATAAGTATAAATATTGCGTTTAGATATATTAATTATATATTCTAATATTTTAAATTACGTGTCTGCGGAATATTGTTCTGCTGCGCGACCAATCAGCTGCGGCGGGGACGCGTGTATAATATGCGCCTAGTAGTGAGTCACACGCGGCAGGGCTGGGTACGCGGAAATATTGCGCCTGCGGGCGCACCGCGGCGGGGTACGCCGGCGGGCGGGACCGCCGGAGAGGACGAACCAGTCAGGTGCGGGGTTTTGGCTTCGCATTTTGTAGTCGGTGTGGGGAAAATACACTGTTGTTCATCATGTAAAAGCTGAAAGTTTAACCCTGGTGGTTTACAAAAACAAATTAATATAACGTAGTGAATTAATTATTATTTTCTAGTGAAATTAATAATAATTCCTCAATGTAAGTATTTTATAAATATTGAACTACACTTAGTAAAAATAAAACACTTTTAAATACAAATCAGGATAAGGCTTGTGCACGCGCTTAACATCTAAAAGACTGAGATTCTATTTAAAATGTATTTGGTGTCTTATTAAAACTATAATAAAAACACACACAACTGACTAAAATACAAGTTTTTAACAAACCAAATAAGTTAATTTTCAACAAGACGATAAAAATAGATTCTCTGAGAGCCAAAACACATACGAAAGTCATTACTACGAGATTATAAAGATAAATTACCAACTTGACCCGAAATTTCCACAAGTAAGGAAAAATCATTTCCCTTTTTCAAAACACCTGCTTAACCAGAGTCCTTACCTGATCCAGCATGTTTCAGTTTGTAAATATTATTGAAAAAATTTATTAAAAGTAGTTAGTAGTAGTAGATAGTAGTAACGAGACGTACGAAAACATCTATCATCACTGATATAAAAGTGATTATAAATTGTTTACCCTAGCAGAACTGAATTGATAAATCCTTTAAACTATTTTAGGCCTAAAATTTAAGGCCTCAAGTTATGTTTAGTTAGCGAGCCACATTTTTACGAAAAGGTCATGTTTTTGAATATAATATTCGACCGTGGACGATATTTAGGCTTAGCAAATTCGCCACCCCCAAACTGGATAATATAGAGAAAAAAAAGTGGATTACTCTTTATTCAATCACATTGACAATTATGTACAGAGGACGGTCAATTATTCTGTATCTGCTAAAGAGAGAATAAAGCGTTAAAGAGATTAAAAGTGTTATTTGATTTCCTGTTTTGGAACCTTGTCTAGTATTTGTATCAGATAGGAGATATATCAATTTAAAAATTAGTTAAAAAGACAATGAAAATCGAAATTATTTAAAGAGAAAACAATTTTTTCGGATATACGTTTTACACCAAGTAGGTAGCCCATCGAGAGAGTAGAATTAATTTAATTGTTCAATTAAGTTGTTAGGAAATGAATACATCGTTTATTTTTATCTAAAATAAAAAAAGCTATATTAGAATATTGCAGTTAGTGTATTACACTGTATTATGTATAGTGTATTACACTAATTCACTATTTTGGTTCATTTTTTTAAAAATTTTTATTCCTATCCATAATTTACAACATATGTGCCATTAGAGCACTGCATGTATAAAAAGGTAATCAGAGTAAAGAGAACAATTATACGTTCGCAAGAATAAATTCGCAATGAGCTAATTATGAAAAATGAGTATGGTGTTTAGACTGGGGGAGCTGACCTATTAACTGATATTTCTGATTAATATGCTATTATTTGAGAGTTACTTAAATATATATTTAACTGTTTTTTTAATAAAATTTCAATAAAATCTTTATAAAATATAAAGTTATTTTAATTAAACTTGTAGTTTTATCAAAAAATTTATAAACAAAGAAAGTATAGAAAGAACTAAAATAAAAATTTCTTGTTCATTTGAAAACGTATAAGGTAAATGATTGTATTATTAGAAGTGTTTATTTATGCTCAAAGTTAATTTTGTATGCTTTATATCTGAAATGACTTAAACTATCCCGTACAGTGTTTTTAATTAAAACATAAAATGTTAATAAATTATACGTTATATGTATAAGTGTGGGTGTATAGTGGCGTGTGTGTGTGTGTGTGTGTTGTGTGTGTGTGTGTGGCGTGATTAATAAATACTTGTTGATACTGTAAGTAAATTAATTTGTGCAAGTGTTCAAGTACAAATAATCTTAGTGATTAACGTAGAATCGTTGTTGCAGAGGTGTAAGTAAATCTGTGTGCAAGTAAAGTAAATCTGTGTTGTAATAGTAAAAACTCTGTGAATGAGTGTAAGTATAATCTCTGTTGTGAATGTTGTGTGTGTCGTTGTGTGATGTAAATGTTGTGGATGTGTGGTGGTGTGTGTGTGTTGTGTGTGTTAAGTATATTTCTTAAGTGTGTGGTGTGTAGAAGGGTAATTAGTCTTCTATGAAGAGGAGGATAAAAGCTAAAAAATGACCTACCAGTTTAAATCGGTGTGAATGTAAGTAAAGGTCTGTGTAAGTAAAAGAGTGGTGTAAGGTGGAATGTCTGTGTGTGTGTGAGTTGTGTGTGCTGATAATTAATATATAAAAGGTTTTTAAGAAGCTAAGACTTAAGTATAAGAAGAAATAAATAACTATTCTAATAATAGAAGATTATAATTTAAGTACATATTAAAATTAATAAGAAATATTAAGATAAAAAATGTTATATAACAAAGAATAAAATTAAAAAATGTATTTAAAGAAAACATAAACAAAAAAAAATTAAACACTTAAAATAATAACAATAAAAAATAAAGGAATAAAAAGAAAAAATTAAAAAAAGTATAAACAAAATGAAATCCTCATAAAACTAAAATAATGCCCAACAAAACTAAAAGAGAAATAAAAACCAAAAATAAAAAGGAATAAAACAAAGTAAAAATAACTAAAAAAAGTAAAAACAAAGAATCAATAAGAAAGAATTAATAGAAAAGGAATAAAAAGATAAAATAAAAAGTATAAAACAGAAATAAAAGAAAACATAATTTAATAAATATAGTAGTTAAAGCAGTAAACGAAAGTAATCTATAAAGTACGTAGTTAAAGCATTAAAGCAGAGAGTAAAGCAGTAAAGCAGATAGTTAAAACAGTAAAACAGAGATCGTTAAAACAGTAAAGCAGATATTAAAGCAGTAAAACAGTAAAACAAAATGCATAGCTAATCCCCCTTGGTGCTATGTAGCATCTCTAATTGATTTACTGATTTACCTGCATCAACCATATGTAATGTTAAAAAATAATATAATTTATCAGCTTTTTTATCTTAATTTAAACGGGAACTCAAAAAGTTTACAACAGTAAAGCAGAGAGTTATAACAGTAAAGCAGATAGTTAAAAGTATAAAAAGAGGTTAAAGCAGTAAAGCAGTAAAAACAAAAGCGTACTAAATGCCCCAAGGTTGTTAGGGTACAACCTCGATTGTGTTTACTGCTTTACTGCTTTAAGGTAAATGTATATGAGTGTGAGCTTAAAGCAGTAAAGCAGAAAGGGTTTAAAGCAGTAAAAGCAGAAGTTTTATACCATGTCAATCTATACCGGAATTCAGTTTTCCCCATAAAACAAAAGAAAGTTTTATGAAGCAGAAACCATAAAGAACGATAATGCGATAATGAATTCCCAATAGGTGTGAGGTATAATTCACCTTCTATTGTTTTAGTCTGCTTATTCTGCTTTACAGGTATGTAAAGTATAGTTTTTTAAAAAATAATTCGAACAATTGGTTAAATAAAATGAGTTTATTTATTAGCATAGACACTCGGATTTTTCTTCTAACATACAAATTTTTAAAAAATCTTATAAAATTTTAAAGTTATAAATTAAAACGTATTAAGTAAAAATAATGTTAATCAATAATAGGTCTGTAAGGAGTTACAGTTTTTAGGTTCGCGAAATGTTTTTAATAAAAAGAGGCATTTATGCTGCGGGCCATCAAAAGTGTGAGGTTCAAAGTTGAGATCTAAAATAGTTGGGTGCCATCAAAAATACGAGTAGTGTGAGTGTAAAGTGATAGTGTATCTGGTTTGTGTAGGTGTGACGTGTATAAAGTTGTCTATGGTTTTAAATGTAAGGTGTCTATGGCAAGTGTATAGTGTTCTATAAGTGACCTGGTGTGGACGTGTAAGTGTATATGAGCAGTGTAAGTGCTATGGCGAGTGTTAAGTATCTTATTAATGTGGTAGAAAAAGACTAACTCATAGTAAGGAAAGCATTCCTAGCAGAGAGTGTAAATATCACAAATCGAATTCCTCATACCTTATAACGGCGAGGGTGAGGGAGCACCCCTATTAGGCTATCGGGGCTCAGGAGGCTAGAAAAGCTTGAAAAAAAAGTGGCATCAGTTGGCACTATGTGGCACTCACTTGGCACTTATGTGGCACTCACTTGGCACTCATTGGCACTCACTTTGGCACTCCAATTGGCACTCATTGGCACATCACTTCGGCACTTCACCTGGCACTCAATGGAATACTCATGAGAACACAATAGAAATCACTAGATACTTTACGCGTGATTGGAACCAATCAATAGCCCATCAAGTTAGCGTGGGTCAAAACTGACCCATGGTATACGGCAGGTCAAGGCTGAAATATCATGGTCAAACAAGTTAAAGAACCATCAAAAAGGGCTAAGTCCCTAAATAGACAAAACACAATGTACGTGGGTAAAATTTTGACGACATGTAATCATGCTCAAGGGTGTGTATGTTTGCGCACGCGCCCACGTGTTATAAGGTAAATGTAACGTGTCATTATGGTAAATTAAGTGTCAATAGTGAATGTATGTATGAAGTTGCATAGTGAATGTCTGTATAAGTGTAAGTGTGTGTGTGTGTGTGTGTGGGTGTGTGTGGTGTGTGTGGTGTGTGTGTGTGCGCAACGTGTGTCTGTGTGTAGGTGTTCAAGTTCAGGGTAGGTCCATACATTGCGTACAAGTTACGGAACGAAATAAGGCACGGGTGGGCTACGGTGGGCCAAAAAAATTGTTCCGTGGCAAAAAAATGACCATGGTTTACGGCAAGGTTAATGCCGAAATATCCATGGTCAAGCAAGGTAAAGACATCAAAATAGTCTAAGCCCCTAAAGGTCACCAAGAAATTAACCTGTGGGCAAAAATTCGCCCACCGTCGAGAAAAATTAGGGGCGAAAATAGGGGGGTAATACGGTACAACGGTTGCCTGAGCAACCTGTTTGGCGCACCCTTGTCCTTCGAAAGGGTGCTTAAAAATTAGGGTTCCCAAAATTAGGGCAGAAAATTTGTTCCAAAAAATTTGGTTCTCAAAAAAATCCGGGTTCCAAAAAATCGGTTCTCAAAAAATCCGGGTTCTCAAAAAATCCGGGTTCTCAAAAAATCCGGGTTCTCAAAAAATACCGTGGGCCAAAAATGACCCATGGAAGACCAAAGGGTTGGTCGAAAAATTTGGGTTCTCAAAAAAGGTCTAGGCCCAAAAAGGTCTAGGCCCAAAAAGGTCTAGGGCCCAAAAAAGGTCCTAGGCCCAAAAAAGTCTATCCCCTCCATACACTTAAGTGAAAGGTCAAGGCAGTAAAAAAAATCCACTGCTGCAACAAAAGGTCAAGCCCAAAAAGGTCAAGGCCCAAAAAGGTCAAAAAAGGTAAAAAATTGGGCTCAAAAAGGTCTCAGGTAGGTACCTGCACGGGTATATATATATACACATTTTTTAACGAAAAGTTAGCCCTACTACTTATATATTATATATATATAGAGTAACATATATATGATATATATATACATATGGATATATATATACTATATAATTATATATATATATATATATATATAATATATATATATATATATATAATATATTGGCTATGCAATAGCCAGTGTAATCATATGGATGTTAAGTGGAGGTTTAAGTGTTTTAATATATAACGAATCCAAAATTTTAAGTTTTTCATTTGTAGAATCATTTTTATCCCGTGACTATCCTCCTACAGGTATTGCCAGAGTGGGACTACAAGAGTTCCAACAGACACGACAAATCCCCCGAGGCCATTACTACTCCTCTACGTATATTTGGCTGATAACGTAATTAACCGCTTGAAACTTACTCGAAAAACTACCTAGGAACCAGATGAACACGGGTAGGGGTAGATGTAAAAATATATAAAGATTGAACAAATAGACAAAAAGTGTCTGTAATCTTTAAAAACCCACCCCGATAAATACAGAAGAGATAGAGTTCAATTTTAAGTGTAAGTGTTTACAAGGAGAATCGCAAATTAATCTATGTTACCTATTGTGACAAACAAAACAAATGTAATGTGTTGTATGTGCCAATTTCGTACGTGGATTATAGACTAGAATCCTTTTCTCTAACTACAGTGGTTCCCAACCTGTGGTTCGCGGATCAGCGCCGGTCCGTGAGATGCGCTTTGCTGATCCATGATGCTTAACTAGCGAAGAAATGAAATTTTTTCCTTATTAAAAATAGAAAATGATTACCTCCAAATGCCTTGTGTTCTTACTTTATATATATTATATATATAATAATATATAGTATATATATATAATTTATATATATAATTATATATATTAACTATTTTTTTGGTATATATATAATATATAAAAAAATATAGCAATTATTTTTGTGATATATGAAATTCATACTCTAAGTATAAATATCAATTTTAATAAGTGTTCGATATTATATATATATATATATATATATATAATATATAATATATATTATAAATATATAATATATATAATATATTCTATATATAAAAATTATGCAATTATATTTTCTTTATAATATATTCTTAACTATCTTATTATATTATATATATTATATATAAATATTAGTATTTATTTTTTTAAGATTTAAATTCATATTAACCAAATATTGAAATTAATTTTTGAGATTTTACCAAAAATCACTTTTTATTATTATAATATTTTTATTTATCTAATTTTTGAAAATCGAGTTAATCAGTGTACGACAGTACATTACTATACAAATGTTTCTTATGCACGTTTCAACAACGTTTTCTATTCCATTTCGTTAGTTTTTATTAGTTCTCGCGCTACTTTTCTAAGTTTTTATTTGGAAAAATAAATGGAACAAACAACGGGCTGTTTTCCAAGTAACAGATTCACTTGAGCCAACAGCTTCCAGTTCATTCACATTCTAGGTTCATCGTTTATGGTATGCTCTTCTTTCTTAGTGTAATTCTTTGTCGCGTGCCAATTGACACTTGATAATTAGCTATAGATTTTGGTTCATTCTTTGTGAAAGGGGTTACAAATGTTGTTCATGGTGATGTTCCATCTATGTTCGTTCTATTTATTTGTGCATACGTCAGACGAATTTTTATGAGAATATAATATATGTAATTCTCCCCATTACCGAGATTTTTAGAGTCACTTTAAAAGACCTTTCCTTAAAAAAGTACAGTAAGACAGAGAAAAAAAAAACACTTTCCAATTAAAGCTTTTTAAATAAAATTTTAAGAAATGAACTAACTACTGTGGCAAAAGTAGACCAGAAGAGGTAATTATTGCTGGCCTTTGTTTATGACGCACATTAAATCTCACGTATCCCTTCTAATACGAAACAATGGTCCTAGATGTGCGACATCGTTTCAGGACTGGAGAGCGGAGTGTGCTCGCGGCATTGTCACTGGGGGGAGTCCTGTGGCGTCTGGGGCAGGAGGCTGCTAGCCTCACTGATGACTCCTAGGCAGCCTCCGGGAAGAAACGCCACTTCATCGTGACAACGCTCACTCTCTTCAACATCTCATATTCTTCAATTGAAGGTGGTTTTGAGACTTCACCTTACCCCTTTAGTAATGATAAAATAAAACCTCGGTGTGTGCCATACCTTGGAAGAAGACTGTCAAGAACTTGATAAAATTCAATATTTCATATTTTTCATCACAATTCACTCAAATCAATGAAAAATGAAATTAACATTTCTTCTACAGCCTTTTCGAATCCAATTTTTTCTCAGTGACTCACTTTTCCAACACTTGAACATGTCAGGATATACACATGAGTATGAGTATAATATTCCATCTTTGATCCGAGTTTTTACCTCAAAAATGTATAAAACTGTACTATATAATTTACAGTTAAATAAAATATAAAAATTAAATATACCTCATGCATTTCCATTTCTCCCTCTGAATCTGAAGCCTCAGTTTTGGCATCATCATCTACAGCAACTAATTTCTTTGCAGCCTCCACATCTCCCATTATTGCAGCATTGATAGAACTATCGTAAGCCTCACCGTACGAAGTTGCCTAAGGAAAAGAATAAAAAAAACTGGGTAAAATAAAACTAATAAATAAAATTTAATGTAATGACTTCTTCCATTTCACTGCTACAAGGAAGAAAATTTTGTAAAATAAAACTAATATCAAATATTTTGATTCTTAAGCCTACCAAATGAATAATAATAATAATAATAATAATAATAATAATAATAATAATAATAATAATAATAATAATAATAATAATAATAATAATAATAATAATAATAATAATAAAAAATTAGAAATTTAAAACATTCAATTTAAAAGTAGATACAGCAAAGATATATTTCTTTAAAATTACATACAAATGAATTAACCAAAGTAATTTTAACTAGCCACCACCATAATAATTTAATTATTTTGAGAAAGGACCGAAGTTAATTGAGGGAATGGGTGCACACTATTTTATCATTAATCAAATATGATCTGGCACTCTGACAGATTGATTACCAAAATGTGCAATCTATAGTTACTACTACTACTACTACTACTACTACTAATAATTTTTTTTTGGAGTGGATGTACAGGGATCCCCACAGCACACAATGAATCGCGGCTCAGATCCGTGTTAGCATAACTAACGGACCCAGGGGAAATCTAACAATAACGAAAGAGGAACAGTGCTGGAGATGTTAGGATCTTTATACAAGATGTTAGGTCCGAAGAGTGAAGGCATAAAATGCTGATCACTACGGAAAAATGAGTATGAATTTTATATTTCTATTCCTGAAGGCGATGCTGAAGAGGAATAGTTAGCACGTCAGGAAAGAATCTTGCTACGTAAGGGTCGAGATGTGAAAACTAGGCAATCCAAAGAGATGAACGACAAGTGAGAGGAAACTGGGGAGCAAAATGGGGCGAGTGGGGGAACCCCCGCGACATAGAGAAATTCCATCTGGGTGAGATTTGTATTGACAGACGGCATCGAGCAGGATCTCTGAACCTCCAGGATGGCGACTCGTTCCGTACAAAGAATGAAGATCTCACCCGGCCAATGACTGGTTTGACGATTCCGAAGTTTGCACCACGAGCACCTCCCGCCCAACATGACTGCAGCTCAGAGATGGAAAGCCCCGGACGCAAAGATGATGGAGAAGATCTGTAGCAGCGGATAAGTGCGCCGCAGGCGCATCAGCTGGAGGATAGGTAACGGGCAGCCCGACACCCTGTGTGCAGCCGCCCGTTTGGCCTCCCCATCGGCCCGTTCGTTGCCAGGAACACCCACATAATAATAATAATAATAATAATAATAATAATAATAATAATAATAATAATAATTAATAATATTTAATTAATGAATAATTAGACGATTAAATAATAAATAATAGAATAATGATAATATAATAATAATAAAAATAATAATATGATTGTTTGTTTTTTCTTTTCAGCTTGCTTGTTGCTTGTGCTTGATCTGCTTTTTTTCTGGAATGGATTTTTGGATTTTTTTTATATTTTATTTTTACTTTGTTTTTGTTTTGTTTTTTGGCGGTGTATTCTTTTTTTCTTTATAGTAAAGCATTTATGTTGATAGTAGGAGGGGGAGTAAATAACAAAGGTGAGGTCTTGCCCTCAGATATTATAGAATAGAGATAAAATGAGGTTTAATAAAGTAAATTTAATAATAAAGTAAATTTAAGTGTAAGATAGGAATAATATCTTTTAAATAATAAATAATATCTTTTAATAAAAGTAAAAATGTATATGTATATATCCATAAATTTATTTTTCTTAATTGACCTCACTCACCAATATAGACGTGGGGCATAAAAAGGTAAGTGATAAAAAAATAAGTTTCTGTAGCATATAGATGATGTTAGTTTACAAACAATAATAATAATATTGGTGAAATAATAAAATAAAAAGCATTCACAAGGATTTTTCGTTCATTCTTACAACATAGCTTCAATAATAAACTTTAAACAAAAAAAAAACATTAAAATATATTACCTGTACCCAAAGGGTATAAAGAGGGGCAGGAAGAAGTTGAGATGTTTTCTGCTGCTCCCTTTTAGCATCAAGAGGAAGATTGAGAGATTTCTGAAGTGGCTGAGTAGCCTATCACAAAAAAATAAAAAAATAAAATAAAAAATTGCATAATGCATAATCAACAGGCAAAGTGCAAACAATTTTAAATGTTAAATCAGGACTGCTTGGTTTAAAGCAACATTTTTTTTTTGGCTTGCAATTTTAATAATAAAAAAAGTGATATAAATGAATACATATAACTAATAGCTACATCCTAATTATATATATATTGAGATAGTAAACAAATAGGAGGAAAACATCAGCAACTCAATTTTAAAAAATTTATAACATCCAAATATGATAATAATAATAATCAAAAACTAATAAATTTTAATCATTTTTTCTTTGGGTTAGAAAACTGCTATCAAGATGTTAAAAGTAAATAAACATGTTCTTCCACTACTTTTCTCCATCATTCTAACACCTTTCCATACCACACCTACCTCTAATTTTTTCATCACCCCATCCATTTACAAATTAAACAACCATGGAGACATAACACATCCCTGCCTCACTCCACTATTAATATTAAACCAACTCCATTTATTCTTACACACCCTTCACTATATTCATACATACTTTTGATTCCATTCAGAAGACTAACACCAACACCACATATCACTAACACTTGCCACAGAAGCTTCCCTACTAATCCTACCATACACTTATTGCAAGTCCATAGAACTAAAATACAATTTCTTCTTCTTCCCTCTCATTTTCTCAATCATCTGTTTCAATGTGAAAATTTGATCTACACATCCTCTACCATTTCTAAATGCACCTTGTTCTTCGCCAATCAGTCTCTCAGTTACTCAACGCGCTCTTTCAACCAAAATACCAGCATATATCTTCCCTACAACACTCAAGATATATTTATGGGTGTTTGCTTAGTTTATACTGTTCCTCTTATTCCCCTTACCCTTATATAAGGGTACTATTACTGCCCTCCTCCAATGCTTCGGAATATCCTCCATAAACCCTTTGTTAAACAAATTCCATGTCCAGTCAATCACAAACTCGCCTCTATTCTTGGTCATTTCACCGGTAATTCCATTTATACCATTCTTCGACTTTCTCGCTCTCCCTATTACTTCCTCCCTACTAATTTCCTCATCCCCAAAACACGAATTTCTTCTTACACCATCAAACCCACATGCATTCACTATCACTTCTTCATAACTGTTAATGTTATGCAGATTCACACACTCCTAAAATTCATTTCATCAGTCACGAAAGTACCATCCCTATTCATTATTCTTTGTAGATTCCCTTTACTATCTTTCTTAACCTTTAGTACTTCCTTATAAAGGATTTTCCTATTTCCTTGTAAATTCTTATTCATCCTCTTTCCAGACTGTTCATTTACCTCTTTTTTCCTCCTTCGTATGCAACTATTAATCTTCCTTTTTTTCCTTTATATATTTCCAAACACATTCTTTCGGGACCTCATCATTGGCTTTTAGCACATTCAACCACGCTTCTTTTTCACTTTTTACCATTCACATCTCTTCATTCCAACATTCACTATTGACATTCTTACTTCCTACTTTATCATAAGCATACACTTTTCTTGCACTATTAACAAAAGATTTCTTCATTTGCGTCCATATTTGCTCAGTTTCATCTTGTTCACATTCAACTAACTTATTCTCAATTGCTCATACATACTTTTCCTTATAACCCTATTCATTTAACTTCTCAATCCTAATTCTCCTCACATCCCTCCTTTTTTCTTCCCTCTTCATCCATCACTAACTTAATTTTACATAAAACAACATAATAATCTGATATTCTCGCACCCAACCACCTCATTGATTTAACATCCATCAGATCCTTCAACATCTTCAATAACACAAAATCAATCATACTCTTCATTTACACACCATCTCAATCCTTTCCAACTCTCGTATACTTATGAACAATCTTATGTTCAAAAAATGTATTACTCACACACTTAAATTTTTCACAAATAATACCCTTCCTACCATTCACATTCTCTAACAGAATCCCAAATGCACCTGCTATACCATCCCTCTTTCGATTAGCTATCCAACCATTCAATTCGCCCAACACAATTAATCAATCTGAAGCCCCCATCCTCACTCCAACCAAAATATCACTAAGATTGTCCCAAAAAAGTCTTTCTCCTCAACATCACCTTCAGATAGAACATAGGCTACAATCACACATATGTTAACTCTCTCAAACTTAAATTTAACCATTAGTATTTTAGAACTGTCACAGAAAAATCCACTATAGCTCTACACCACAGATCACTCATCAGAATCACAACTCCTCTCACTCTGTACTCCAGCACACACACATTTCACCCCACACCATTCGTCTTCACTGCTTCCTTTCACTTCTGAATCAGTCACGGCAAGCTGATCAAATTAACCCCTAATGAATGCATCCATCACTTCTCAATTTTATTCCTATAACGTTCCATGTACCCAAACGATTCATACAGTTTCGCCACGACCACGGCGATCACGACCGGTCCGAGACATGCATAAGCATTCCTAGGGAGAAATAAGTGGTAGGGGGGCCCCAACCCAGCTACCACTGTGCTCTTATTCACCTCTTATGACTCGCAGAATACATATGGAAATTCTTGAACTGCCCATAGCAAAGTTGACAATAATGACAACATGACATTACCCTAAACAAATTTGAGTAAATAATAAAATATCATACTTCCAGTATTGCGTTTATCCTGGGAAGAAGGGAGGCCAATCTTCCTTCCTGCTCACTAATCAGCTCAGCAACTTTATCTTTTTCTTGAGTGAGCTTATCTGTGAGTTGAGTTTGTCCTCTCCTTTGCTCCAACTCCCAATGCAGCTGAGCTAACCTCTGTTGGTGAGCGTCTTCAACTGTTTCTTCCTAATGAAAAAGAAAAAAAAACAAAGTAGAGAAGCAGCATTCCTAAAAAACTAAATCTTAATTGGGTAGTTAAATCATACATACTTAATTTTTTTATTAGTACTGCTAATGACAATACTAAAATCATACAATAACACCATCTTACATGAATAAATACTAGTAAATTAACATTTAATACCGAAAATGGATTATTTTCATTTTAAATCTATTTAATCAAGAGTTTATTTTTAGAACAAAACCAATAAAAAAAAATGAATCTATTTGTATCTATTAACTGTAGGTACAAATATTTGAGAATAAATATGAAACAAATATGTAGGTAAATTGGAAATATATTCCTACTAGTGATGGAATCGTAATCAGCATCAGACGCTTTTGAATATCTCAATTTTAAGTGAAAATAATTTTGACAATATCCCATCACTAATTCCAACATACACACTTGTTTCCACAAAAAAAAATTTAAAAAAATTTATTCATATAATCTTTTACAGCAATCAAAACACACACAATATGTTACAACAAAACCTACCGGCCGACTGATATTCTCAGGAGCTTCTTTATAAAACTGATCAACTGACACAAGATCAATTTCAGTATCGGCAGATTTAAATTCTAGGCATTTCCGAACTTCTTTCTTAAGATGTGAAACCTCGTATAAAAGGTTCTGAAGCTGAAGAGTAATGGCGTCGACGCCCTGACGAAATTCTGTACTCTTTTCTCTTGATTCTTTCACTCTCACCTACAAATCAATTAATAAAACAAATAATTTATTTTCATTTCAAATTAACTATGTAAAGTAGCAGTACTGGTGGTATTATATATAATACAGTAATGGCAGCAAAAGCAAGTTTTGAAAATTATATATATATTATATATATATATATATATATATATATATATATTATATATATATATATATCTATATATAATATATATATAGTATATATTTATAATATATATAGTATTATATATATTATATAATATATAGTATTATATATATATATGATTATAGATATATATATATAGATATAAATATATATATATATATACTATATTATATCTATATGATATATATATATATATATAATAAATATATATAGTATATATATATATTATACTATAATTCTTTCCTTTCTTTCTTCACCTTCCTCTTTGCCTCAAGATTGCGGGTAAGGTGCTGTACAAGCATCGAAAAGAAAAGCGTAGGAAAGAACATGGACAAACGTCGAAAAAGGAAACAGCCCAGACTTACCTGCCCCCTCTGTACCTATTAAATTGTGAGCGTTCGTCAATACGACGGAATCGTAGTCGCAGTACCGTCTTGGTTACAGTGGCTACGGTCACTATTCGCTATTGGTAAATCGTCAACCGCTGTTACCGTTACTACCAATCGTGCTGTGTCGCAATCATTGTCTGCATCACAAATCTGGTGGATACTCTCCCCTATTCACAGGACACCTTTATTCTCGGCTCTCTTGCCAGAACTCACATTTCTCTCCTTCAGACATTTCGTTCACCGACTCAATGATCCACTTTTTCCTCGGTCTCCGCCAGCCGGTCGGCATTCCCAACACAGCTCATCAGGCGGCAGCTATTATTCAAACCGCTTAACCCAACGCGACCTTTCCTTCATCCTTTCCACATGACCAAACCATCTCAAACATACTTTCATTTATGATCCTCTCATTTACCCCTTTCTTCACACCAACACCACACAACTACTCTCTAAATACGTTCATTCCTCACTTTTAATAATTTCTTTTTTCACCACTAGCAATGGCCCAAGATTGTCCACGAAACACCATTGAACCTTTAGTCTATGACTTCTTATTCCAGACCATAGTTCTCACTACCATACAATAAACACAGGTAACAACATACCCTCATGTAAGAGACCCTCTAGCGCACTCAACACTTAGTCCCTTTAAACATTCACTCAACGATTTAAGTTGCACCGAGCCACCTTCCTGCCATTGCACAACTTTTCCTACTACACTCTGCATCATCCCGTTCCCTTTCCATCCAGCAATAAAACATATACACTAAATATTTAAACTCAGACACGTGCTCCAGCTGCTCATCATCTACATAACTTTTCACACAGGTGACTGTCCTCACTCACAACCATAACCTTACCTTAATCTTCATTTACTTTCGAGATCCGCCTCTTTTACATACGCTGCCAAATCTCTCCACCAATCCTCTCAAATTCTCTTCAGATTCGCCACACGAACCAAATCATCCGCATACATAGGTAGGGCACCTCCACTCCTCTCCATTCTCATCATCATCTACCTTATACAGCCATTTCTGCATCCAATCCTCGAATTCTTTTCATAACCTGCCATCCATATGACACATTGAATAACCCAAGGAGGACATAGACACCAACTGTCTCACTCCGCATAATTTAATCCTAAATGCCAATCACCATTGACACCATTTAATTCTTACACATGCTTCCCTAATGGCATACATTACTTTTGATTCCATTCAGAAGCCTACGACCAACACATATAATTACTACTACCTGCCATAAAAGCCTTCTCTATTCAACAATAATCATCAGCCTGTTGTATATATCCTAAACCTAAATAAATTTATTCTTCTACTCTCTAATTTTATCATAATTATCTCTTCTTCTTTTATAATATAATATATATATATATATATATAGTATATATATATATATTATATATATATATATATATATATATATATATATAATACTATATATTATATTATGATATATATATATATAATATAATTATAATATATATATATATATATATTATATATATATATATATATATATATATCTGTGACGCCCTTCGTGGCGCAGGAGGTTGAGTCACCGACTCTCATACGAGAGGACGCTGGTTCAAATCTCCGCGTAGCAGTGGGTTTTATCTACCTGGGGCAAGAATTAAAACTGACTGGCGAAACGTTGGTGGCGCTGGGTTTGGGATATGCTGGCCTTAAAGTTCGCTTTCCTGTGGTCCCCCCGTGTTAACCTAGTGTCCCTGTATAGGGGAACTAAATGTCCTTACTGAGTAATTATAGTATAATTAATATATAATATATATATAATAAATTATATACTAATATATATATATTAGTATTATATAATTTATATATATATATAATATTCCACATGACGTGGCCCCGGATATACAGAAAATGTAGTACACAGAATATGACAAGTCAAAGAAGAAAGCCCAACCTTCCGAATCTCTTTATACCTATATTATGAGAACTCTGTTGCAGTCAGAATAATGCCGACCCACGAGCACATCACGGGACCGGCGCGGATCCATCACTATGGCATATTCCATCAATTGTAGGGTTCATCCCTTACCCCAGGTGGGCCACAACATTACCCCCTCACAAAAAAAAAAAACCAAACCATTTCACTCCAATTATGCACCTTGTCTTCTCCTCAGCTGACCTCACATTTATCTCCTCCAGACATTCCTTTAACTGATCTCAATCCACTTTCCCTTTGGTCTCCCAGCCAGTCGATTCCCAACACATTCAACCACTATACATCCGCTTAACCAATCTGACTATCATCCCGATTCTTTCCATATGACACTAACTAGATCCTGTCTAATGTCTTTCATTTTATTCTCTATTTGCCACTTTCTTCACAGCCACCAACTCTTTTGATATGTTCATTCTCATTTTATCAATTCTTCGCACACCTAACACATCTTTAAGATTCTCCGTCTGAACACATTATAACTTTAGATCTATTCCCTCTTATTCAGACATAGCTCACAATATATCATTAACCATGGTAACATACATAACCCTCATTAAAACCCGTAGCGCACTCAAGGACTTAGTCCCTTTACATCCAGCAACGATTTAATACTGCACCAGCCACGTTCCTGCCATTCCAAACTTTCTACTAACTTGCCATCTCTGTTCCCTTTTCATACAGCATATATCCTAAATATTTAAACTCCGACACTTTGTTCCAGCACTGCTCACCACTAAATTACTTCACACTGGAGGGACTGTCCTCACTGGTGTGGGTTGTGGGGTGGTGGTTGTTTTAGTCTCGTCTTTGTATGCAATCATAACCTTACTCTTATCTACATTTACTTTCAAACCCCTCCTTTTACAACACCTGCCATATCTCCTCTACCAATCCTTCAAACTCTCTTTCAGATTCACTTCACACCAAACCAAATCATGCCGCCAAATAAAGGCTAGGGCACGCATCCACTCATTACCTCCATTTCTCCATCATTGCTAACTACGATTCGCTGCCACCCCCCTTTAATTCTTTTCATAACCCCATCTAGTATATTATATTATATATATATATATATAATATACTATATTATATATATATATATATATATATATAAATATATATTATATATATATATATATATATATATATATATTATATATAATATTGTAATGTATATATTATATATATAATAGAAAACGCATATCTACATATATTATAATATAATTATATATAATGATATAATATATATATATTAACTATATATATTATATAATATAAAATTAATAACCAAGGAGACATAACACCATCCCTTCCCCACTCTGCTATTAATATTAATTATCAACTCCACTTTTGACTCCATTTATTTCTTACACACGCTTCATTATCGTCATACACACTTTTGAATCCATTCAGAAGCCTACCACCAGCACCTGCCATAGAGCTCCACATTTCTATCCTAGCATACGCCTGTTGAAAATTCTTAAAATCTAAATACAATTTAATTCTTCCTTCTCACTCCATTTTCTCAACATTTGTTCAATATAAAGATTTGATTCCACACTCCTCTAGCCTCTATATGGCATACCTTTTCTTTGCGACGCAATCAGTCCCACATTCAAACCAAAATTACGACTAGCATACCATTCCCACACCTCAATATAACTAATTCAGCAATAATTCCTACCAGTTTACCCTTATCCCCCTTACCCTTATATAAGGGTCTATTACTGCTCTCTTCCAATTCCCCGGAACTATACCCTCCATAAAAAGGCTTTCTTACACAATTCCAAATCCACTCAATTCACCATCTATCGCCTCCCTTCTTGTCATTTCATCAGTAATTTCCATTCTATACCTGCAGATTTATCATACTTTCATACTTGTTCTCAAACTTACCCATTACATTCTCCTGTACTAATTTCATCTCGTCCCAAAGAATACCTATTCTCATCTTGCACGCAATCAAACCCACACCCACTTCATCTATGCACACCTCTTCATTACTGCAATGTTATGCAGATTTGCAAAGGTTCCCTCCACACTCTCCTCACATCCATTTTATCAAACACGAAAGCACCATCCCTATTCAGTATTCTAAGCAGATTCCACTTATTCCTCATTCTTCTAACCTTTAAGACGGCTCCTTCCAGCAGGCTTCCTATTCCCTTGAAAGTTCCCTATTCATCTTCCATCCAACTGTTCATTTCACCTCTTCTTCCTCGTATGTTGTTTTAAATCATGTTTAGTATTCCTTTATTATAATATATATATATATATATATATATATATATATATATATATTATTATATATATATAATATATATATATATATATATATATATATATATATAATATATATATATATATATATATATTAATAAGTTCATAAATAATTACTTACTTTCTGGATTCGGCTGAGTCTTCTGAGAGAGAGCATATGTCATTCAAACCCCTTGACTTTCAAATCTCAATTCTATGACCACTTAGTCAATGTAATAATTATATCATAATGTTCTATTTTACTAAAAATATTGTCTTATGGATGTGCAATTTAATACAATGAAATGAAAATAGCATAATCAGCACCAAATATGATGAAATCAATGCAAGCTTTTAATATTTTTCTTCTCCTATATCTTTTTTTAATTAACTATCTTGAATTTTATTATCAAACACTCATGTTGAATTACGTAATACTTATATATATATATTATATATATAATATATATATATATATATTATTCTATATATATATATATATATATATAGTATAATAATAGTAGGTATATATATATATATTGATATTATATAATATATTCAGTATATATATATGGGTCATCCAAGTCACTTAACAACGACATTTTCCCTGACCCCTTTCGATTTGCATGAAAATTGGCACACTAACAGATCTTGTTGAGAAAATATGAATCGGCGTTTAAATTGCAGGTCTCTATAGCTCCATCCGGTTTCAGAAAATTCTGTACCTTGCTTTGGAAACTTTGGTCACATATGTTTCAATTTGGAGAGGTACGTCCTAGGTCAAAATACATATATCTCGGCTTTCTATGGCACTTAGAAGCATCGTGTAAAGACCATTTAATAGATTCTTGAATATTCTGTACAACATTGTATTTAGATGATTTGACCTCGGAGGTCAAATTAAAAAATTTGACCTTGTTGGTGACCTTGAGCCTTGAAAAAAAAACTATTAATTCGAGTTTTTTTCAAACGTTGCCTATAATTGTTAATTTGATTCCTGAGCGAAGTACTTTCTTAATGAATTAATTAGAGTCAATATAAACTTTATGAATATAATAGAGGTGAAAGAAGTAGCAATTTGACATTTTTCACGTTTTTTGATAAGAAACTCACTATACAATGTCCCTAGTCCCCTAACAATTTCATTTCTCTCTCTCTCTCATATATATATTATACTATATATATCTATATATTATATATATATATATATATATATATATTATATAATTGAAAAAATTACTAAGCATATATATATTGATTATAATCGTATATATTATATATATATATATATATAATAGATATATATAATACCGTTATATATAAATATATATATATATATACTATATTTATATATATATATAGTATATATATATCTTCATATATATATAAGTACTATATATATAATATTATATATACTATATCAATGATAGATCCCTTTATCTATAAGGTAATAAGATAGATAAGAAAGGTGTACTAGATAAGATAGGTATAGAAATAATAAATCACTATTTAAAGTTTTTCCTATCTATGGGTTTTATAATCCCTTTAACCATATATATATATATATATATATATATATATATATATACTATATATGATATATATATAATATATATAGGGAGAGTGGAATATATATATATATATTATATTACTATATAATATATTTTAAATAATGATTTATATCTCTATACTTATCAGGTATCAGGTAGAAAATATAGATAAGAGACCTTAATGGTTTATGAGATTTTCATATTTTTTTTTATTTTATAAAATTTTAATATTTAATATTTACTTTGGGAAAAGAAAATATTTCAGTAGTGTGATAAATTTCACAGTACGTTTTCCGCTTTCAAATCTTTGGTTGTTTTAAACCATTACTCTTTTTTTCTTTGTTTTGTGTATATAAAGAGGCTATCCTGTGTACTGTGAACTATAGATAATTTTATGTGAGCATTGTAAGTGTAAGATCTATATATATATATATATATATATAGGCTAATATAATAATATAATATATATATATATATATGATATATATATTAACTATATATAATTATATATATATATATATATATATATTATATATATAATATAAGTATTATATTATTTTTTTTTTTTTTCAGATGGATGCCAGTTCGATAACAATATTAAATAGTGGAAAATTTTGTTTTGACCCTTTTAATGTACATAAAAAAAAGATAAAGAAAAATCTTCTAAATGTGACAAAAAATTTGATTGATAAATCATCTAATTTAAATTTTGAGGTATACCACAAATTATGTAGTAACTGTCGCAAAAAATTAACAAAGGATCAAAGTGAAAAGGGTTCTTCATCAAGTCAATCATTGCATTCCTCTCCTGAAGTGGAGTCTGCCCAACATGAAGTTGATGATGATGGTGCTCAAATGGAATATGAAGTTAGTGAAATTAATAAATCATTGGTCTCGCTTGAAGAAACACCAATTAAATTATCTAAACTATCTGGCAAACCCAGTTATGCCAAGAAAAAGCTATGTAAAGTAACAACAGCTTATAAAAGGAAACTTGAACTAGCCACTGGGCAACCAATTACAGACAGTGACACTGATAATACACAGAAATAGAAATTCTTCAGCAGTTAAAAGAAAAATTCAATGAGGAATCTACAAGCAGAAGGGAAAAGCTTTCTATTTTAACTATTTTGCCAAAACGCTGGCCATTAACAAGAATAATGAAAGAGTTTAATTGTTCCAATTTCTAGGCAAGCAAAGAATTTGGCAAAAGAGAAAGGAGTGTTCTCAACACCGATGTAAGATGGGTAAAAAAATGACTAGACTAGTGAAACCATTTCCATATTGGTAATTGACCTTCTATCATTCAGCAGGATGTGTCCAGAGAAGATGCCAGGAATGAAAGATTGCTCGTGTCCTCGTACACGAGTTGTATTGGAACAAGA
>JABUQX010021555.1:0-30000 GCA_015478945.1 Trachelipus rathkii
TCTGAAAACGTGACGAATTAGTAAATTATCTAGTGTGTGTTGAGCACTTCTATGTGAGAATTTTGAAGGCTACTTATAAGGAAAAAGTGTGGCCTAAAAGTCATTGAAAATTGATTAATACATTGGAAATGGTAAGTCTACTGAAAACTGGACACACTACAACTTCACATACTCCGTTGTTTCTTTAACTTCGTCATATTTCGCTGATGAAGAATCACACCCTCAGGGCCCAGCACCTGACGAGTGTTGAAACGTGTCCAGATTTCGTAGCTGGCGTTTCAGTAGAATGACAGTCACGAAAATGATATTGGTAAATACGTTGGACATTCATCTATGATTTTGGACTGAGAAAAGGAAACAGTTACTAGTTTAACTATAGACTATAATTTTTTGAAGATGCACGTCGCACTAATAGCGGAAATTCAATTAGATGGTTTGGAGATAATATTCACCTTAGCTGATATACTCCAGGCGCTAAAGGGAGCATTTTGCAAATTTTTTATTTTATCTACCAAATAAAAGTTTGGTCAGAAGGGTTTCCTAGGTTCTTTAACAATAAGATCTTTCAATAATATAAAGATGTTTCCATGCGTTTGTAAGGGAAATCAAAACACATGAAGTGGCATAAAACTTCTGTTGAAGCTGCAAGAAATATTGTTCCTACAGGACGTGCCGTAGCACTATCCAAATTAACCCAGACATTGACTATGAAAAATCATCATGAACGAAATATAAAAATATTATACACTCAAATAATTTCTAATGTGTGATATTGTCTGGTATCGAGCGATTTACCTGCTTTGCGCGTAAGCATTCATGATGAGGGAGTGTTGCTCCGAATTTGCCGCGCTTACGAATAGCATGCCGGCAGATTAACTCATTTGAAAAACCAATTTATTGAAAAGGGAAGAAAAATGCACATATTCCCAATCAGTTTCAGATTCAAGAGATGAGGATCTTTTCTCTATGTGTACTTCACTCCGTCATTTCACCTGTAAGCGCAAAGCATTGTATAATAATACCGGTAAATGGAAACATGCGCGATAATAGCTACTAGGCAGATGATAACGCTGATATTTTCTGGAAAGGAACAATTATCCATAGTTTTGCGCTATTTCGTACATAAGAGTCCGATGAAGTCAGAGGAATTTTTGGTCTTGGTAGCAACTGAAAGCGCTTGACTCAGTAACCATTGCGAAAGCCATTGACGATTTTATCACGACTGATGAACTGCATCCCGGGAATTGCGTGGGCTTGGGTTTCGAGGGCTGTTCCTACGATTTGTCTGGCAAGAAGGAGGTGTCCAAGTAATATATGCGGAAAAAGTATACAAAAGCATTGTCTTTCATTGCCTTCAAGCAAACAAAATCATAGTAGTAAGTGGATTGAACAACAATCCGAGAAATCCGTCATACTGTGGGGGACTATATTAAGATAATCATTCAACGTTTTATATTTCTGTTATGTTGGTCTTGATATGTTAAGATAAATTAATTGTCTCGAAACTCCCAAGCCTTATTGTGTCTTAGACTTAATATGGGTCTGAACTAGCACAGTGCATCAGGTGCGTTTAAGGAGCAGTTGTTACAATGATGTTGTCAGTTAGCCATTAAAAATAACTAATCTTGATAGAAATACCTTTTACACTTTTGTTCATGTGGCATCAAGAAATAAAGGCACTGTTCAGTTTGCATCAGCGGCATGTAAGTCGTTACTTCATCATGGCTATGATATTGACCGTGATTCGCGTAAAGTACTTTTTTGCTGGATGTCTAGTATGCCAGTTTTTAAATGATCTCTCCTCATCCAAGCTTGGATATTTCAGTCAAAACTTTTCGCAGCATATTTTCATATTGTGATATGGTTGATGGTAGCTCATATCGAGATGATAGAATAAAAATCAGCCGATGAAGTGGTTTAATAAAGATAGTCTAATCTATATCGCCGAGCGACTAGGACTTGCATCTTAATAAAACGCACGGATTTTTGGTGGCGGGCGCAAGCTGCACCAGCAACTATCCCAGGCAACAAAATAAAACGGCAGTTCTGGATGAGGATCCTGTAATAACTCTGTATCTTAGATTCTATACACCTCTTCTTTGGAATTACGGTTGTTTATTGAAAAAAATACATTCATATGCATTGACATATCTATAACATCCTTTCCACATGCTACTCATAACAAACGATGAGTTAAAGGAAAAGATAGCTTCATTTTATAGTTTTTTACCACTTAAAAGGTATAGAAGAAGAGCTAGAAACTTTGGTACAAAATTTGGAAGGGACACAAGAAATGAGAGTGAAGAACTAAAAGATTTGTTGTCTCCCAAGTCAATGCCGAGCACTAGTGAGTTGATCTGAATATACCACGAATTATTCTGTAGGCAGCTGCACGTCCTGCAATCCTATGTCAGCAACAAATCCAACGGAGGCTTTTTGCGGGATACTTTTAATGGGAACTCAGTATCTAGATTCTATAACCTCTTTTTTTTAGAATTACGGTTTTCTACTGAAATACACCTGCTTATGATGCATTGACATATCTACATCTTTCCACACACATGCTATTCATAATAATCGATGAGTTAAAGGGAAAAGACAGCTTCATTTTATAGTTTATACCACTTAGTCAGCACTTTAAGAAGAGTTAGAACTTTGGGTACAAAGATTTTGGAAGGACAAGAAACTATGTAGTGAAGAACTAAAAGATCTTGTTGTCTCCAAGTCTTAAAGGAGACTGAACTTCTTTCCGTCCGGAAGAAAAAGGGCTTTGATGATACTTCTCGCCTAGCCATGCACCACTACAGTAGAACACTCTTCCAGTAATCTGCTAAGGATCAAGACTTGGCTGTGAAGTACTAAAGAAGACGACAGGTAAAGCTGAGCTGCTAATGATGAGTGTACACAGAAATTTGTGTTTGACATTATGATTATTTTATTCACAGTAGTTTATAAATTTGAGTTGAACCCCAAGGAATTTACTTTTTTAAGTAATATCAATTTTTGCAAACTGCTCTAAGTATAGCAACTGCTCTATATTGTGAATTTTTCCATCATTGGATATTGTATTTGATATCTATTGTATTAAATAAAAATAATTTTTTTTTAAATATTAATCATTTTAAGTGTAATCAATACAAATGTTTTCTAGTTTGATCTAATTTTAAGTTAGCTAATTCTACACGTATATTATATATATATATAATATATATAATATATTATATATATATTATAAATAATATATATATATTATAATATATACATATATATATTATATATAAATATATATATATATATATATATAATAATAATACTAAAACCTACTATAAAATTTTAAGCTGCCCCCCTCTTGCTTGGAAGCTGGCGACGCCCATGCTACCATGTCCGATGGGAATCTATAAAGAGAAATTTTGCTTCGGTTTGCAAGTGGCGGATGGGTGTGGTCCGTGTGGAGGGTAGGCACTAGGCAACCTGATATTATTCTGAGAGCTTTGTTTTGTATGGTTTCTAGTTTTTGGGTATTGGACTGTGATATTGCTGGTATACTATGATGATTTTTACGTTTGCCAAAATTTGTTCCTGTGAGTGTTTTCATCGAGTTTAATCATGTGTGGCTCCAGAGATAATATTGTTTACGTGAGAGGGGGAGGGAGGGGGAGGGAGGGGGAGGGGGGGAATGTCATATGTGTATCTAAGGTCAATCCTAAAATGGTGACTGTGTGTTAAGAGGGAGTCTATTATTTGAAAGCAAAACTGTTGCATGGATATTTGATTCTCTTCTACCAGGTATAAGAAGAATGATAGAGGTTACTGAGATGAAGCAGTCATTCTGTTTGCTAGTAGCTATTGTTTATGTTGGTTGATATATTGTTGTAGTTCTTTCTTGCTGTATTTATAAGGAAATGTTGAACTTTGATTGTTAGGTCGTCTGTATAGTTATTTGACTCATTCAGTTCAAATGGGGGCTGGCCTTTGAGTACTCAGCAATTATTGGATGAGAAACGTCTGGGAGGCTTTATATAACTATTCTTGGAAGCTGTTCTTTTTTTTGGTGAACGTGGACTACGTTCGAGTGGGTTAGACGCTGTCCCGGTCACTTGTTTAACTCCAGCGAATCCGCAAGCGAGTTCCCAGGTTCGATTTCCTGCTTTAATATGATGGATGAGTTGAAATTTTCTTCTTCCTGATCTTCAGTTTCTCATTTGTTACAATTAGTGTGTCATATTTGTATTTGTGAGGTATGGGTGTGTGATGTGGTAGGCTTGGTCATTAAAGAGAGTTGAAGAGTATTGGTGATAGAATGGAACCCTAGGGGATTCCATTATATAATTTGAATGTGTGGGAGGATTGTCGTCTTTGTATGACTCAAGATGTACGACCGGATAGGAAATTTGCTGTTATTTTCTTGTGATTGATGTTTATTTCTGTGTTTAATTTTGTATATTAAGAGGTGACGTGGGACTGTACAAAATGCCTTGTTGATGTATATTGCAACAAGGAAAGTGCGGTCAGGGGGAGGTTTAATTAAAACCTGCGAGGATGTTTTGTGTTAAGTCGGATAGTTGAAGGGTGGTGGTAGAAGTTTTTGCCTAAATCCATGTTGTGAATCTGACAAAGGGATCAAAAGGGAGATTTTATTTAGGATTTATCTATATTATAAGTCTATGAGAAGCCGGATTGTTTGATTTCAGCATTGGATAATGTGTGAGTGTTTCCAGAATGGAAGGATTGTGTTGGTTTGCCTTGCTATCTTGAATATCTGGGTTAGGGTTGTGATGGCTTTGGTTCCCAGATGTTTGAGATGAATATTTGATATTTTATTCTGTCCTTCTGATTGTGAGTTTTTGAGGCTTTGATTGTGTTGAGTACTTCTAAGGGAGTGGATAAGAGGGGGAGAGGGACCTTCTTGGTTGTTCTTTAATCTTTTAAGACGTTTATGTTCATTTTTAGGTAAGGGCTAAAATGGGGTCCCAAAATCTCCAATATTGGATCCTCCCCTTAAGCAGCAATTAAGAAACATCTAAGCAGCAGTTAAGAAACATCTAAGCAGCCATTAAGAAACATCTAAGCAGCAGTTAAGAAACATCTAAGCAGCAATTAAGAAACATCTAATCAGCAATTATGAAACATCTGAGCAGCAATTAAAAAACATCCTGTTGTTGGTTTGAAGTCGCCAACTATCTCGTCAATGGTCGTGGGTCCTGGAAAAAAGAACAGAGAACAAAACCTATACATAATTCAAATATACTAAGGAACACGCGATGTGAAAAAATAAACACAAAAATATTATTAAAATAGTACTCACCACAGCATTTAAGCAAGGTGAACCGCTAACGTAACCCCTCACCATAGCAAGGTGGACCGCTACCGCAAACCCTTTACCACTATTATTAACAGATACTAATGAAACATCTGCAGATCCCCATTGATATCTTATAAACCTTACACACAGACAATATAACTCCTAAATATTATTAATACTTATTAAGAGTATTAGATAAATCATTAATTCTTTCATACACAATTCTCCAATATTCCTCCTTCTCAATCTCCACAAATCTCCACAATATAGTCTAGACCCGTTCTTCAAAATCTTCTTTTAATATATATTTAGCTGTGGACTAGTTTCAAATTAATCAAATCTTTTATTTTCCGTTTTATAGATTTTTCACTCTTCCTTATTATATTTCTATTATTCTTACTCTTTATATTTTTATCGTAAATGTCTCTTCTCCTCTACTATTCTCTTTTTCAAAACTTAGATTAATTATTATTTATTTCTCTCATTCATCTTTCCTTCCGAATGGAGGGGTAAGGCCTTTAAGCACTTTCGGGCTGAGTGTCCCAAAGCCCGCTTACACCGCTTCGGGGTGATCCCCCTCTCAAGATTCACACCTTTCAAGGGGCGCATCCTCCTGGGTTTTCTCATCGGAAGGTAATGATTCGTTGATTGCTTTAGGATACTCTATGTTAAATGAATAACTGTTTAATTCGTTTAAGTTTAAGTACGTTCTGTTAAATATTTACTTATGGACAAATGTGGAAATACAGCACTGATTGTTTAGGAATTAGATCATGAGGTTTTGTAAGATATTACTGTGGTTAAGTGACGATGATGTGTTTAGAAACGTGAGCTTGATAATATAGTTTTTTTTGTTGAATAATGTTAGGTTTGCCCTAGACTTTTTTGCTAATGTCTATGTTTCACTTTCTACGGTCTAATAATGATGTTTATATTTGGATTGTCTCTCTTTTTTAGATAAGAAGTTGGACACTTTGATGAAGATATGGTCAATTCGCAGTCCATCATTAGGTATTGGTGGCATTGTTTTGATAGATTATGGTCTCAATTTATTTTTGTTATAGATTTATTTAGGTATTATATAGTTAGATAATATCAAGTGGCTTTACCTGTGCTAATATTGCTCGAAAAGTGGATTTGATGTAGATGTGTATGGAACATATTCCGAGTATTGTATGTAATCTTGTTAGCTAGTTTTGAAGCCTTGATGCAGTAGGGTTGGATGATTTTTTAGGATGTTTTGCTTGTATTAATTCATATATCGACTCTAGGCTATTGTATAGGTTTTAGACATTTGTTTCATTATGATTCTCTAGTAGCGGTTACTGATTTGTTAGCTTTAATTGATGTAAACTTTGTGGTTAAGTATATATTCGTAGGTTAGTATAATAAAGAACATTTTTTATGTTATGCTTTGCCCAAAATGATAAATGAAATATGACTTGAATCAATAGCTCCAATGATCACAGGCGGGTGGGGACGGGTAGGGGACTGCAGGATGGTGGTTTGATTTACTGATTTTACTGATTTACTGCTTAAAAATGCAAGATAAAATTAATTTAAATGTTTTATCTTGTGATATTTTTTTACTCTCAAAGAACTTATTTTCTATATGTTTTATTGATTAGATATTTTTAAGAAATGTCATTATTTTTTTTGATTTTTTGATCTCATTGACTTATTTTATTATTTTTATTATTATTTTCATCTATTATATTATTAATGTATTAGATATTACGTGAAGGGATAAATTTTGTTAATTTTTTTGTTATGTTTGGGGTTTAAAACTTTTTGTATATGTTATTTGACGATTATTACACTGTGGTTTGATTCGTACTTGACTAACATGTAGCTATATTTATACTTGCTTAATCTGAGCTTTGATTTGTATAAAACTTTGTTCGAAGTTTGTTCAGCATTATATAATTCTTGTCACATATGATGATTAGTACAGGATTTTCTGCTATAACTTTGTTAAATATTATATTTGTTGAATGTAAAATTAACATTGATATGTCAAAGATATGCATTAATACCATTTGGATTAAAAATAAAATAAAAATGTTGTGGGAAATATGAGTTTATCGTATATGACTGACCTGATTATGTTATTTTATTACTGTTGTTATAGGAAAGTATTGTTATTTGATTAGTGATATTAGTCTTTACTAAGTTTATTATTGAAAGCTATTATAGGAAACTACATCATTAATTATATCTAAGTGAAAGTAACTGTTATGTTAGTCTTTATTTATTAATGTGGAAGTACTTTGTTACACGTTTAGTTATCTTTTCATTGCAATTGTATGATAATTAATACAATGGTTATTGATAAATTCTTGTCTTTATAATATTTGCTAGTTGTCTAATAGTAAATTTAACGTTATAATTGTGAGATAATATTTTAAGCTTAAGATATAATGAATATAATGTATGAAACGTGTCAAAAAATCTTATAATATTTACTTTAATAGGTTGTTGTAGTATGTATTTTTATAGTAATTTCGTTTGCGGTTGATTTTTAGGGCTTAAAGATGGTGTAGATTTCGTCGTTGTACATTATTTATTTTCTTAGCTTCTGTGTAAATTGCATACTGTTTAGCTTTAATTATTGTGAAAACTAATGTGTTAAAGTTTTAGCATATTATTCAATTGGTTTATGTAAATCATTTCAAAGAAATTATCTTGTACTATTGTTATTGTATAGTTGATTGTTGTTGTTGGTTTTGTGTTGTCGTACGAGATATATATTACCCTTTTGAACTGAAATGGTTCGTTCGTGCGTTGTTTCTTGTTTACTTTCTTCTGAATTGGTTGAAAGAAAGAATCTCGTAACTTTTAGAGCTGTTCATACATCCGAATTTCGTCGTCCGTAAGACATTTTTCGCTGTGGGGGTTGGTATGATGATTTCTCATCCTCCTCTACGGAATGTCGTCTTTACAGTGACCTTTACATAGTATTTCCGGTCATGTGACTGATCATCGCCAAAAGTGAAATTGGATTCCACTAATATTTATAATTTTAATCTGTAAACCAAATTGGGCGGACTTGCTTTCATGTTTGCTATAATATTCCTGAAGAATCTGGGTGCAGTGAAAGTTATTATGACATCTACTTTAATGTGAAGTGTTAAAGCATAAAATCATTTTATCATGTTTAGGAGTTGATATTTTCCTTGAAAGGTGACGGAGATCTAAAAAGAGATAATGCCTAAAAAACTTTACTGTATTCGTTATCATTTACTCGTTAGGTATTTTATATAGATGGGTTAGGTAATGTAAAGTAGTTAATGATACGTTTTTAATTGATGGGGAACTTTATTATGTTAGAGTATTATTATGTTAAGATTTCAGATATGATAATAGCACATTGTTTGTGATAAATGTTTTAGCTTAATTTAACCAAATGTTAGTGTAAATTAACATCGTTATGTTGGAGACAATGGTTGATAAAGTAATGAATAGGTTTAGCGGTATTTGCTGCTAATGTTGTTATTTACACAGGCGTTAAGTGTTGGATACTTTGTTAAGGTAGCAGTTTTTTTTCTTGTCTTAAGATGATGTCTGGTTTGCCTTGTTAAACTTTATATTTAACTTAGTTCAGATTGGATTGGCTGTGGATTAGCTTTATTTATGTGAAAAACTTTGTTACGTTAGAGTTATATTCTATTGGTCTGTAATGATAATACAACATGGTTATCGGTATAAATTTTTTGTTACATATTCATCATGTTAATTTAAAATTAACATTGTTAGTTAGTTTAGAGACATGCTTGAACAAAGAATGTGAATAAGTTTACGTTTTTTGAGATGTTATTTAGTATATTACTGGTGTAAGTGTGAACGTTTGTTATAAGTTAACCATTTAATTCCTGTTATGATGGGCTCTAAAGTTTTTTCAGTTGTGGGTTTTTATTCAATAGTTCAGATGATGCTAAGTATAAGCTTTATTACTGTTGAAAACTTTGTTAGCGTCAGCTTAATATTGGTTCTGATCTTGTATTAAAGAACTAATGATTTTTATGTTATAGTTTATTCAAAAAATATTCCAATGTTTACTGATTTACTGATTTAGATCAATAGATCAATAGTATCAATAGATTAATTGATCAAAAGGTAATCAGATTTGTGGAAGTACATGGTGGATTTGATTTGTGAATTTATCTGCGTTTATGGGTATACGTAATAACGTTTACATACTTTTAGTTAAACTATGATACCTTTAAGCAAAGAGTAATTAGATGCAATAGATAAATCAATATTGGACAGGAGGGATGCTGGATTGGTGGATGGATGGTGGTTTGATTTACTTTTTTACTGATTTAGGTTATTGTAAAACTATGAAAATTTTATAGTAATAAATTTAAAACCTTTAATCTAATTATAGAGTCAATTAGATCATATTAGATCAATAGTATCAATAGAGCTCAATAGATCACAACTCGGTCAACGAGGGTGGTGTGGATGGTGGGTTGAATTTTTACTGATTTTATGATTTTAGGGTATGTAAAACATGCAATTTTTAGTAAAAAATTGACCTTAATCAATAGATTCAATAGATTAATATATGGTAATCATAGATCAATAGATTCAATAGAATCAACAACTGGTCAGGAGGAGTGATTGAATGGTGGTTTTGATTTACTGTTTATCTGCTTTAGAGGTATGTAAAGACGTAAATTTGTAAGTTATCAGATTTTTCAATAGAAATTTTATTTTATTTTATTTAATTTAATATTTTATTTTTTTATGTTTCTTGATATCGAGCTACTATAATCATAAGAAAGATGTAATACTCAAGTTCAATTGTTCTAACGTCAGTATTATCAGTTGTGGGGCTAGGTTGATTCCCCTTTGGGATGTGTTCACTCGTGCTATTTAACCCATATAGATTACTGGGACGACTATTTTTAGAATGTTATAATATTTACCATGTTCAATATTATCGAGTGTCTAGTGGAATATTTATCGGATTTAGGGGCTGGTGCGCGAATTTGTAAAATCGTCATATTTACCTGATCCGTATGAACATCTAAAGGATAGATTAACTAAAAAGTACTTGTATATCAAGTTTCGTTGTCTAATGATCATATTTATCAGATATTTGGGGTGAGTACTATCGTCTGGGGGGCATCCCTACTGTGCATTTTTAACGGGGGTCATCTAAGATACATCCTCAGAAGAGTGTAATTGCCCATTCGATGTTTGTTTTTGGAGTGCTAGTAGGAGCTCACCATTATTTACAGAATTGGTTCGGAGGGCCGGTCCCCTGGAATTATGGCAAACATCGGGTCATTTTTACCGGACGTTAATAGCTCACATCTAGATAACAATCCTAAATAAAAGGCTGTAATATCTTAGTTTATCGTTTTGATTCTTTTTGATCATACGTATTCTTCAGATTTTTGGGGTGAAGTACCACCGTCTGGGCACCCAAGTCATATTTACACTCTGTGGGTCATCGTACGATACTCGTCGTAAGAAGGTTTGATATGCCTAGAGTTTCTATACACTTCAAGGTCAATTATTCAGAATTATTGGGGCTGCGTCGCCACATAATTTTGTAAGATCAGGAGTCAATTTTACTGACTCCCGTATATCGCAACGTATAGATAACCATCTAAAAGGTTTGTATGAATTAAGTTTCAGCTTTTTCTAGCATCAATATTTAGATGTTTGGAGGTGGTGATGCCTTCTGGGGATTCCTAGATACACACCCTAATCTGTCTTATAACCATCATATTCGAACTTATAATTCGATCTATTATATCGATATACGCATAATTAAGCGATCACCAACATTGTTGTTTATAATAAACTATAAATATTAAATCGATGTTTATTAAATCTTGGCACCCGCAGTGGCTCCACTAAAGTGCCCGTGAGCCAACTCCGCAGATTTCAACTATAATGTGATAATTCTAAAACTCATCTCCTGAATGCCTCCTCTCACCAATTTTACGATAGCCAACTTACGATCACTGGTCGATTTGTTAAAGTGGGGGTGGGTGTCCCTTCGTGGTGAGACCACTAGGAGGGGACGGTATCCATCTGTATAGGTCATATATATGATAGTGTCACCAAATTACTTAGGTTATCAACACCCCCTCCAAATTTACTCACAGATACGATAACTCCTAAGCCAATGTAGATGTATATCGAACTCACAGAAACTAGGATGGAGAAGCAACGCCTCGGTGGATTGATATAAATAACAAAAAATTAATAATAAAAAATAATAATATATAATCAAATAATATATATTTTATAAAATTAATAATAATTAATACATAATATATAGAGATAAATATTATAAATACATATATATAAATAAATATATAATAATCATCAGAACAGATTCAATCGCTAAGACCGTAATGTCTGATCCAAACCGAAACCGCGCCGCGGCCGGAGCCGGAAGTCGGAGTCGGATCGGAAGTCGAGAGTCGGGTCGGAGCCGGAGTTGGGAGGTCAAGAGCACAACACAACTCGAAATTATGATCATTTCAGATTTGGAGTTAAACATTTTGATGTTTGTATAATGAGATAATAATATAATAATAGCAAACAAACATAGACAACACAGTCAAACACAAGCAACACAGTATCTAACCGAGTTTTGGTCTTCGTTTTGTCGGATGACATGCCCTTGGGCTTCATCCCCATATAAGCTAATATGACGGTCTCATTCATTTAATATGGGAAGAAGAAGTTGGTTGCGAGTAACCCAGCTGTTGTCTACCTCTAAAAATATACTATATATGAGTAATCTATATATTAGTATCATTAGATATGAAGTATTAATGCTGAGTATTATATATATAATATCTCCCTATAGTAATTAACGTATATAAACGAAGTACCCTAAATTATGTACAAGAAATATATATATCGTAGGCTAGTTTAAATGTATATGGTATAGTATAGGCAATTTATAAGGTTGAGTCACTTATTATTAACTCATACTATTAGTATTCTATTAGTGCTAAGTAAGTTGAGTATTATATTATAAAATATATATTATATATATAATATATATTAGTATATATTTTATTAATTATAGTATTATATATATATTATTACTATACTTATAACTATATCATAATATATAATACATATATATTTATATTATAATATATTATAGATAGTATATATTACATTATATTAGTATAATATTAATAATATCTACTATATTAATAATATATATATAAGATATATTTAATATATTGATATATAGATATTATATAAATATAATATGATAATAATAGTTAATATATATATATATTATTAACTATATATATATATATATACTATTGAGTGGATAGTTACCGAATATCTCATAACAATCATAATCAGCTGCCCCCTTATTATGTTCCCCAGAACTGGGGTGAGATGCGCAAACATGGCACCAGAAACATTATAGTTAGTAAACAATGAATGAGAGAGAAAAAATATTCTTGAAGAAAAATTGTAATTAAAAAAATGGGGAAAAAAAAAGTAAAAAATAAAGGGATATAGAAAGAGACCTACACAATCTCACAACCCCACCTCTCATACCCTTTAAGGTCTGAAGAGACCGTAAGGGTTAATAATTAGTAGTGTCTTGAAGCTTCGTCACTAATCTTACACGTGACTGTCTACCCAATGGATGTTCATCGTTCGCAGTCAGGGGGTTTCATTCACTGAGTAGTCCAGTGCCCCAACCAACGCATGCGCCCCTTAAAAACCACGTCATTACTTCTTTTACATCTACACCAAATCTCATTTACTCTGCAACTCCATTCTTCTACACTTTGTTTAGAGATCACATTCTACACCCATTACCTAAGAATAAAACGTATATTACATATCAACCAAAGTGACTTACTTTTCTATATTTGGATCTCCATGCCGGGTTTCTTAGGTATCGCGTTTAAACATCTACTAAATCCGCTTAACCAACCAATCTATTATTCATGAATTTACCTTTCCACATTTAGAAATCAAGCGCACCTTAATACACTATTCATATATTATCTCTATTAATTTTATGTATATTCGTTACCACACAACCTCTAATAGCAGCATTTCTCACATTTTTATCAATTTTTCTCAACACTTAACACCCCCCTACTATAGCTACGGTATATGCTAAACAGACTACACCTACGATATACTATAGCCTTTTATTCCCCCCCACGGCAACTTTTAGGATTTAATAACGGTTATATGTTTGTTGTGGGTTTCTATTTCGCTTACTTAATATTCCCACATCAAAATCGGTTAATCAAAGCATATGCCCTTATGCAGAGCTGTAGATCTCAAGATTAAGATTCCTCATCTCACTTCCAAGGGATTTAATTTGCACAGTTGTATCCCTTCCTACAAACTCTCGCAAATTTTTCTACTACACTCGCCTCAGTATCGGTTTTCTTTTTTCAAATGTCAACATAATTCTAAGATATTTAAAATACTCTGTGTATACTTATTATCGCACCTGTCCTACGATTCAACATGATACTCACACTGACGGCTTCTTCTCACGACCAACTAGAACTTGCTTGCTCTAATCTACATTTGTTTCAAAACCGAATGTTCCTACACTAAGCAACTATCATCTACCATATAACTCTCAAGCTTTCTCTGATAAGTCATAACTCACGCGCAAAACCAATTCTTCATTCTTCATCACTCCTAGCACTCCAGGACTGTCCACTACCTCACGCACTTCCCTTAAATTCCTTGTCATCACCTATTCAATAATGCACATATAAATGAGTTTGAGGCGAGAGACATAGACATTGCGATATGGAGGTAGAGTAATGACAGGGGCAAGGGCGTTAAAGACGCGAATGGAAGATTGTGAGAGAGAGAGTAGAGATGAATGAGAAGAGAGAGAGATGATGAGAGAGAGAAGTAGCGGGGAAGAGAGCAGGAGAGAGAACCACGATATTGCGCTTCAAGCTTTAGAATGTTTATGAAGAAGACAGAGAGAGAGTGAGAGGTGGCCGCGATACGATTAAACATTTAGTTGTAGCGCTCAAATTAATTTTGGTTTTGTGTGTTGTATGAATCTGTAATGTGGAACAGATTTGTGAGAACATATGGTACTGGGCTCCATTGTCAGGGTTTTATGTAGATACTACGAGGGGGAGCTCTTCTGACTATTAAGGGAATTGTGTAGATAAAGAGCAGAAGGCGTAAAGTTATAGATGTGGGGTGAGGAGAATGGTCAGCCTTGCAGATGAATAAATCTAATGTTAATTGATATGTTCAGACAATAACTGGACAAGTATTTAGGTAGCTTAAAAAATTTAAAGCTTATGTGATAGTAAAGGGAACGTGACTAGTATTGACTGAGGGTATAGTAGGTAAACGGATTGTTGTCAGTAGAAAGGCAGGGTTGTTACGTGTGCAGCGATTGAAATAATATTTGGATGAACTACAATGGAACTAAGTGTTCATTTAAAAGATGGCGTCTAGGGATCTGTGCCGGAGGGGGTATGCGTTACTATCTAATAATGGTTGATGAGAATATAATAATTGCAATGGTAGTTACAAATATCTATGGTTTGGAATAATGGGTACGATTATAGTTAATAAGGTTTGTAATCTGTTCATATTAACGAAACATTAAATAACATTTACAAGTATGTTAGTGTAGGGATTAGTCGGATGGTAGAGAAGGATTGTTGTGATGATATTGAAGAGTATTTAGATGAGCGCGCGTTATATCTCATAAGATTACGTAGGGCATAGAACTATTTGTGGCTTGCGGGGTGGGTGTCCGTGATGTGAACGAAAAGGAGTAATGAAGAGTCGATTCATCAGCAAAATATTGGATGGGAATTATGAAGTCCCAGAGTATAAGTATTAAATATGTGTTTTAAATATAATCTATTGTATTAGTTTATATAGAAGTTTTATATGTGGTGAGTAAGTTACTTAGACTAGAGAAAGACTTTATCACTTGGAGTAGATTATATGAAGTAGTATTCATTACAGTATTTATATATATAATTGTATATATGTATATATATTATATATATATTATATTTAATAAGATATTTTGCTCTATAATAAAATGAAAGTGTATTGTGAAATTTAGTAAGAATGACGAGATAGAATGGTTAAATTAATAGAGTAGTTAAAATATTTACCGTCCGGTTTTTATGTTTAGGGGGGGCATATTAGGTTTGTGGACCTGTACTGTGATAGGATGTGGGGTAACGGGCTGTATATCGTAAACCTACTATAATTTATATATAATGATTGAAGATAACCGCTAATAGGGGTGTTTTGTTGTTGCGTAGTGTCTAATGTAAAAGCTTACTTAAGTGATAGTTGGAAGTTTTATATTTTATTTTGAACGATGAATATATTTAACAATATAAGTATAATTCTTATTTATTATATTATATAATCAAGGCGCGCACTTAAGGCTATAGGAAGGAGGGATCTTTTCCTTTAAACATAAGATGTCCATATTCTTGGTTTTATTTAACTGACTATTGGTATCATGGTGCATGAATTGAGCACCATCACTAGTAATCTGTCGGGAACATTATATAATATATATATTATATATATATATACCTTATTATTATATATATACAGTATATATAAAATATATATATATATATATATATTATATTTTATATATATATATATATATTTTTTTTTAGGGTTCACACTGAACCTTTTCAAAAGGAGTGGGCAAAAAAATAAAAAAAAATTAAAAAATAAAAAGAACAAAAATGCAATCGGAATAAGTTAATAAACCTCAACATCTCCATGTTCCTTATTCTATAACGCAATTTTTCCTATTCTACTCCCCTAAGTGTGGGCGCTAGACGTTGGGACTTAAATATTTGAGGAAGATTGAATAATGCAAGCTGGAAAATAAGATGAAGGCAAGGAGTGTTCAACAAAATCAGATGTTGTGCTGGAAATGACCTTGAGGCAAACTTTCATTAATGAGATATGATCCTCGAAGTTCTTACATATTACACAATAATCAATTTGTGAGAGTAGAAGGCACCTTCTTGTGTTTCGAAGAGCGACGTACCGTGGTGCGATGGGAATGGAGAATTGTTCTAATTCTTCTTCGGAGCACCTGCCGTTGTAAACACTATAGAAGAAGAGATAAGGCCAATGATCACGTCGCAGAGATAGCTCAGGTCAAGGGAGTAATAAGTCTCGGACACGTTTATATAAGTTCTCTTGAGTCTTGATATCTTCACGTCTAACCAAATTAAAATATAGTCCCCCCCCCCTACCAATGTGGATGACACATGTTATTCCAATAACAGGGGACTCTAATATAAAACTCCTTATAATAAGCTAGATTAGGAGGTAATCTGTTGACAATAAGAAAAAAATCAAAGCAATCAGAAAAGAATTCCTAGCTTTTTTGAAGGTCCATTTTAGCGACAAAATATTGCTTATAATATTATAACAGTAAACTATAAATTAATATAATAGATATATATAATAAATATAATTAAATTACTTTACTTACATTATCTCAATCTATATAATATAACATATATATTATACTATATATATATATATTATAGTATAACTATATATATAATATATTTATATATATATTTATATAATATATATAGTATATTATATATATATTATATATATTATTATATATATAATATATATATATATAATAATATATATTATATATATATATATATATTAATTATATATATAAATATTAAAATAATTTACAATAAATAATTTTTAATATTAAAATCAACATTAAATTTAAATATATTTTAATTTTTATAATTAAAAAAATTGAAAATTTAATAATATATATTCTATATATATATATATATTATATCTTTATAAGAGAGAAATTTATTATATTTATTATTTCTATATATAGTAAATATATACTTATATTATATATATATATATAACTAAATATATATTTTGTTCATCTTTTATTTTATAATTATACTACTTTGCTCTAGAATGCTCTCGCGCGGTAATCTTTCGATCTATCTGATGATTTGGGATAGATCCAGATTTGACCGTCTCAACCTTATAAATTCAATTCTTTAAAAATACCAGTTATAACTAAAAAATACCTTTTAACTTTCCTCTCTTTCGATGTTCTTTCGTCCTGTCCTCGTTTGGCAATGTAATCATTTTTGGTTATTAAATAAACAAAATTTTTTTTTTGGAAAACTTTATTTCAAAAATGTCTTGCTAGGGCGGCCTCAAACGTTAAGCTCTGGATTTCTGTTATTGAGACTGTGAACACTGTTTTCATCGCTTTCAGTTACTCTACCCAACTATACAAGTGATATCATCTCTTGTGTATGGAGTACTGGCCCATATATCTAGGGGTGCTCTGGTTTCACCGGCTTATGAATAGAGTCGACCTAAAAGCCAATAAGGATTATAAACTGTCTGTATTTTATATTTACTTAACCTCCTAAGCTTTGCTACTAATACGATCTTGGAGCTTGGGTCACTTTCCTATAGGCACAACATGCGGCATGTTCTCAGGTAACTGACCAACTGCGTACCACCGACCTTTTTGCGAGGTCCGTACCACAAGGGTTGCAGTGTTTGCAAATGAGATTTGTGTTGACATTACACGAATTCCAAGTTATCTTTTGTTCAGCTATGTGGGCTTCCTTATTATCTCAGCCAACCTAATCTGTTCTGAGATATTTAATGTCATTTCTGTGTTTTCTGCTGATATTTTATCTCCCCTCACTTTAAGGCCTATATATTATATATAATTATAATATTATATATCTATATATATATATATATATATATATTTATACATATAATAATTAATTATATAATTAATATATATATATTATAATATTAATATATTTATACATTATTATTCTTATATATATAGTATAATATATTATAATAGTATTAATAATATTATTGAATATTTATAGTATATATATATATATATATATATTATATATATATTATATATATAATTATATATATATTTATATAATATTAATATATATATATGGACTATATTATATATAATTTATTATTATATATATATTTAGTATTATATATATATATATATATTATATTATATTAGTATACATAAATATATATAATATTATATATATATATTAGTAATATATATATATATATAGTATATAATATATATATTATATATTACCTTATAGTATATAATTTATTATATATAATTTATTTATATATATATATATATATTCGTGTATCCTAGTTTTATAAACCAAGTAGCGAATATCGTTTTAAAGGTTGTGTTATTTAAAAATCAGAGTTGAAGAGCAGCATTTTTTTTTTTAAATAAAAAATAAAATAAAAAAATATAAAAAGGGGGATGGGGAAATGTGTAATTAACATCTTACGTTTTCTGAGAATTTAGTAGAGAAACCCGTGTAAGTCGAAGGAGAGTTTCCCCTTCGAATTGTTGGTTATTAAAATCTTTTGACGGAGAAATGCACTATTGAACTTAATTGATGAAAAAGTTAGTCTAGACAAATGTCAAAGATTTGGGAATAATTAAAACATTTGTTGTAGACCAGCGATTAAAATGCTAAAGTCTTGCAGGATTACTATCAGTTGATGATCCTGTACTCGTGACCAACTCTGAAAGGAAGCCTTAGGGTTTGTTGGATGCACTAATGAAATATAGGAGAGGAAAGTTTTGAGAACAAATGCAACAAAAACATGTCATTGGTTATGCCATTGCGTGATGGAAGCCATTAAAGTTAACATTAGAGTAGAAGAAAGTTTAGTGAAGCACGCTAAGTTTAACCATGCAAGTTTTATTAAACGATAAAGAAATTAAGAGAACAGATTATTTCAAGAAAGTCTTCTTTCAGAAAAAAAATTCTCTGACATACTTACAAGATCTCTTTAATATTTATATAAGAAAGAGATTCATTAAATGCTATGTGTGGTCCGCATTCTGTTATGGATGTCTTCAAAAATAGAAGATGCAAAGACTGGCCACTTAAAGTTACATCACACTACATATTAAATACTAATATATTTTTATGTTATTATATTCTGGAGTATTATTAAAAATAATATCAATGCAATTTGTGAAAATGACCAAAAAAAAATTATTATTTTTTATTATAATTTGGACTGTAACAGGTTTCAAGCTATATCCTCTATTCAATTTATATGACATCAAATTCGTCAAGGATTAAATATATTTTTATGACCTGGTAAACATTGATGAGGCTTATTTATAATATATATAATCATATAATCATATAAAATTGAATAACATCTTTGTAATCATTAAACATTTTCTTGGTAAACGCTGGTAGCACCATATTTGATATTTAATACAGGTCATTTATTGTTCGATAAATACTCTAACCTCTTTTTAAAAATAATTTAATAATAACCAGATATTATTGTATTCGCCTAATTTTATGACTTGTATGAACCAACATCTAGACATGAGTTTGACCATGAAGCTAAAAAGCGAAGACATAAATTTATTACCAATACTAACTTAATATTAGTAATACAGGATAAAAGGCAAACTCTATTTGTGATAACATTGAGATTAAGGTCTGCACTTATTAGTTATATAATATATATAATCAGTCTTTAATAATAATAAAACTGTTTCTTTTCCCTTTTCCCACTTTTTATCCAAAGAACTTATTTATATATTTATAATCTAAGAAAGAAATTGACTTGAATTCATAGATCAATAGATCATATAATAGATAAATAGATCAATGGATCACGAATGGGTAGGAAGGTGGATGGAGTGGCTGGCTGGTACTTTGATTTACTGATGTTAACATGATTCTTATTCAGCTGATATTAGGATGTACCTGTATAATATTGTTAAATTTATATTATCGTAGAGAGATTATTGATAATTACAACTATCAATTATAAAATAAAAAGTTTTTGACATAACCTTCTTCTTGCGTTACCCCAGGTTGACCGCTGCTCGTTGGAAAACATCAATAAAGATACAAATATGTGAGTTAATAAACCATTACGATTATTCATTTTATGTGATGACTGACAGATAACGTAAGATTATAGTAAGGAACTGAATATGAGAAGAGGGTTGTGTCTTATATGTGTACTTAGAGTTTACAAGACCTGAAGGTTTTTGTATGTATTCTATAGACCATAACTATACGCATGTATACTGGATTGAAAATTAGAGAGTAAGTAAATAAATGTGTACCAAGGTACTTTTGTGATAGTTTATACTTGAAACGATGAGATAACACTAAATAAAGATATAGTTTTTTTTTGCTAGATAGATATGTGATATCCACTAATAAATTGAAATAAGACTAAGAACTATGATATGCATAATTAAGACTTGGCAAGTTATGAATCTATTATCATAGATAATTGGTGGATGGTAATGGTATTATTCAGGAAAAGCCTGGTTATCGATCTCTACTCGACTCTTACTTGTAATTACAACAGGTATCTGATTAATTTAACTCGTGAATGTTTAATGCGAAGTGAGAACCACATTTTTTAGGGTAGGTGTAAAAGAGAGATAGACACAGTAGATTTTAAGTCATTAGCGTTTGGTAAACATAAAATGAGAAGAACACTTTCGCAGCTAGAAAACCACACAAATGTCTCCTTACACGACACACACATACATCACTACAATAAAGTCTATCTCTGTATTAATACAATACATACATTATAGTTTATAAAGTATTATACAAACTAAGAAATATTAATTCATTTAATAATAAGTTTTTTGTATGATTAATAGTATTATATACAATAAATAATATATAACTTGATCATAGTATAAGTATGATCATTAGATCAATTCTTGAGTAATCAATTAGATTCATGTTGATAGAAGATAAGGTAGGTATAAGTACTATATGATTTGATTTAACTGATTTATACTGTTATTATCATGTTTTTAATACTGAATTTTAACTGATTACTGATTACTAATTAGATATTTTAACTGAGGTATGTTAAAATAAAATTTGACAAATTTTTTACGAAGTAATTATACTTATATAATTGTAATTTTGGAAGTGTATTTAAATCATGAGGGAAAGAATAATTCGTTATTAGATTAATGAATAAACAAACATAAGATTAAATGAAAAACTTCAATAATAAATTTATAATAGTAATAATTATAAGTATTTTTATTTTTAATAAAAATGAAATCAAACCATGACTATAAATATATAATATTATATTAATTATTATAAACTAACAAATTTAGAAAAGCGAATGTTATTTTATTTTGTTTATTCAGATATCTTATTCAGCGACATCCAGGGGCTAATATTCCATAGACATGTCGGATTGAGCTTGATATAATATATTTAATATTATTATTATAATATATATATATTTATATTTATATAATTAACTATTATATATATATAATATATATATATAATATACCTATTAATATATAATATATAATATTAGGTTAGTTAGTTAGTTAGTTGTTAGTTAGTTAGTTAGTTAGTTAGTAGAGAGAGTTATTCCTTATTATGTTCATGCTAATGTATGTAGTGTAGTGTATGTATGTATTGAATGTATGTGTCTTCGTTGCAGCTTCGTGTGTAACAGGTGTGTTAATACACACTGTATTCGGGTGAGATAAGCATAATGCGCGCATAGAGTTACTTAGTCAGTTAAATTACATAGAACATTTTCTGGTGCTTTGTTCATCTATACCTATATCTATTGTATATATATAATCGTATATATAATTATAGGCAGCTGATAATAAAACCTTACCTACTTTATACCTTTAGTTCTTAATCATGATATTTATCCTTTGTTCATAACAGGACTTAGCCAACACCTTCTGATAAAGTCATTTAAATATTTTTAACCAAGCTCAAAGACGATGAGTAAGTTTTCGTCAATACACAAGTTATCTGTTTCTATTAAATATATATAGTCTCCTTCTTACAAAAGGTCATATAGTTTTATTTAACAAATTTCCTGCCAAATTAAAAATGATTAATTGGTTTAGACATATACATTAATATTTTTAGTTTACTTAAAAGTGTAATTTAACTGGAGACATCGTTACGCGATTCCTCATTGGACAATAATCGACATAGATTATCTAAACTCTGTCTTATGGTTATAAAGCGTAATTAAAATCATTTTATGGCTATAGCACCCTTACTTTGATTCTTCCTTTAATATCTTGTCTTTCATTGCTGTAAGTGGTTCTTATGCGTATACTGATATTTTGGATTTTTACGGATTGTAGCAGTTTAAGATAACTTACAACTTTAGGCTTAAGCTATAATTAGATTTTTTCTGTTCTCTCTTTTTACTTCTTATTTTCCCTTAACTGTCTAGTCTATCTCTCTCTTTCGCTCTTAATTATATCTTCGGTTACCTTCTATTATGGTTTATTGGTAAAGAATGTCCAGCGAGAAGCCAGATGCATACACATTGCTGTACGTGTCATGTTACTGTTGTCTATGCTATACTGTCTACTTAGATCTATTAAGACTGCGTTCACCTCGTGTCTGCAGTGGAACAAGAAATAAAATTTGTATCTTCACTTAACTTACTTGTAATAAAATAACACAGAAACCTTCAAACTATAACTCAGACCACCTTGTACTCTCTTATTTCTCACTTACTATCGTTAATAACTCTTATCGATACGTAAACTTAACTTACTAACCTAGACGTTATAACTTAAATCTTTTAACTCTATAACATTAACCTTAATTAATACTTAACTTACTTATAATCTATTACTCTTAACTACTAAATATTACTCACTTTAAATTTAAGTTAAATTATTTAAGTTAAAGATTCATTTAATAAGTTTGGTTAGTTAAGTAAGGTTAAGTTAAATTTATATAGTTATGGATATAAGTTAATAATATTATATTTTTTGAATTATTATTTTTTCTAGTATGTATGCTAGCTATCTCTGATGGCTTAGGAATGAATAGTATTATTGCGTTTGTTCACCTTATAATAGATAAAATTCAGCACATGAAGATTATTATAATTCGATAACCTAGATTGCTGCTAGTGTAGAGGTGGATTGCAGATATTGGAATCTTTGGGAGGTTCAGGGTTGTATCCCAGGAGCGTCGTGGTGAGTTGTACTATTCTCAATCTATAGAATGAACGCTGATTCTAGATTAAGAGCAATTGTACGTAATTCATTACTAAGCAGTTATCATATTTAATTCTCTAAGACATGTTAATATATTATATATATATTATATATATTATAATATTATATATATAATATATATATATTAATATATTAATATTAATCATATATTTTAATTATATATATTATATATATAATATATTATAATTATTATATATATATATATTATATATATATGTTTCAAGTATTCACAGGATTTACAAGTTTACCATAAGGATCGCTGGAACAACAATATAACTACATATATATAACAGAAATAATATAATTACTGGTATATTATCTAAAATTAATATCTAATATCAGAATAATTGTGGGTGAGTATATATATAGATATTATATATATTATATTTATATTATATTATATTCTTATTATTTATATGTATAGTGTATATATTATATAAATGATTACTATATATATTATATATATATGATATTATATATAATAAAAAAAAAAAAAAAAATATAAAAAAACAAATATTATTATATAAAATTTATATATTATAATATAGTATATATATAGTATACTATTTTATTATTTATATTATATTATATAATAATTATATATATATATATATTATATATATATATTATATAAAGTCTATATATTATATATATATTAGTTGTTGGTTGTGTATATGGAACCTTAAATTTTTTTCAAATTTATTCTTCTTTTGTCCGCATAATTTATTTTCAGTAAAATAAAGAAAAGAAATTAAATTACTTAGTATTTCCTCATGTATTGATATTTTTTGTTTTCACAAATTAAACGATATATCGACCTCATTACAAACTCTATCTCTAAGATCCATATAATTATATAGTATATGATATATAATATTATATATATAATATATATATATATAATATAATAATATATAATATATATATATATATATATCATATATATATGTATTATATATATATATAATATATATATATATATGTATTAATAATATATATTTATATATAGTTAGTTATATATATATTATATTATTATATATATATTATATATATATTATATTTATAATATTATAATATATATTATCTATTACGTGTCGTGTAGGGTAATATATCTACGCAGGATGCGAAACCGTACCCACCCACCCCACCCACCCACCCAACTTGCCTGATTCTTATTCATTTTACTTACCTGTAAATGAAATGTTACAATATTATTTTATTATCGGTCTCAACATGATTCACTTCGCAGGAGGTAATATATTCACATTTCACAAAAATAATCGAAGTTGTGATATACGAACTATTGTTACGTTCGATAATCCCTGAACGTATGTCTATTGAATGCTACCCCTCTCCATATCTCTATATATCTCTGATTACATTTGTCGTGCTACTTCACACATATCCCAATTAGACTCATCTAATATCCGGGCTAATTCCAGATAACTCGTTGAAGAATGTGGATGAATATATATATATATAATATTATATATAATATGATATATATTTAATATATATAAATATATATATATATTTATATATATTATATGTATATATGGAACGTTATATGAGAGGGTGTAGGTTCGGATTGGAAATTATACAACAATCATTTAAAAATTAAAGACCTGAAAAAACTTGCCATTGTAAAGGGAAAGTTATCATCTACTATCTTGTGAACATGGCAACTTAGTTAAGTGGTTTTCAACCTTTTTAGGTTCAAGGCAACCATAGCTCGTCAAGAATTATTCGCACCCATATACAGGCCTCTTAACCATTAATTCCGCCAGCAAAAAAAAAATCCCTAAGCTAAATTAACAAAATTATTTATAATAGATATTAGTATATTATTATATATATATATATATATTATATATATATGTATATATTAGTATATATATATTATATAATATATATATTATATTATTATATATATGGTATTATATATTTAATAGTCTAGGAGAGTGGTTTTTTCTGACCGTGTTCTAGCCACCTAGGGTCGCCCTCATATTCTGCCGCTCTAGGAATTTGCCTAGTTTGCCTAGCCGTTACCTGGCCTGGCCCAATATAATATAATATATATATTTATATATATATAATTGTATATCTATAGTATGATTTTAATTTGTAATAGATATAGTTTTAGTAGTAGTATATATATGTATATTATATATATGTTATTATATATATTTATTATTCCTAATCCTAATATCCTTGATCACTAATAAAATTACACTAGATATTTTGAATAATTTTTAATTTTCTTTTATCTGACCTATAATTTCCTTGAGTTGAGAAGACATTTTTCTGTTTGAGCGCTGCATGTCCCCATATATTATTATTTTATCGCGCACAAAAGGGTGCTGCGTAATTCTCTCAATTTGAAAAAAACTGCCCTTAGTTAGTTGGTGTCGTATTGCCGTACGTTCTAACGAAGCTTCCACTGTTATATTACCGGTATCTACAGTCATGTATTTACCACACACATATCTAAACATCTACGTAAGGAAAAACATGTCCCAAGCCGACGCAAGGTTTGTGAAAGTCAATTATCATTATGTTAGAATACTAATATGACAGTTATTTCCACTGTTACATATCCTACCTCCATTACAAATAATAGCGTTCTCGCCATACTATCAAAAATAGCATTCTACCTACATGCATCCACGCAGCAGTTAATCATCAACTTTTTCCATGATACAGGCAGGAAGGACAGCCCCAATACGTACTAATTTTATGTTTCCGTTCGGCTGCCCTGACCCCACGCAGCTCATTTTAAATAATAAAATGTGTTGGCAGCTGTGGTTCGCCGTACACCCTACCATTCCTACAAATGCTCCCGACCAATAAATGAACAAACCACTACCGATCCTTCACACTCTATATTACTCACTATACTATAGTCATACCTAACCTATACCTCACTATCACTATATTAGGTACCTATACATAGGTAACCTAGCCTATATACTACTCTCTAACCCTCTATCTACCTATTATACTACTAACCTAATCCCGCGCTATTATATTCCCGCCCTAGTACTCCTAATCATACTACATATTATATATATATATAATATATATATACTATATAAGCTATATATATTATACATACTATACTATATATATACTACTATACGCTCATACTACTACTTGTAAGTATGATATAACCCTCACCTATAAGCTATATGTACTATCACTTACTAGCCTATACCCACTACCTACCTAACTATAATACTAGAGGCACGTCGCCCCGCTGACTCCTGCGATCTCTGCGGCGCGAGGGTAGGTCATGCTTTAATTTTTGAATATATTTATATATATATATAGTATATATATATTATTATATATATAAAATATTATATATATAATATATTATTTATATATAATTTATAAATATTATTATATATATATAATATTTTATATTATTTATATATAGTATTATACTACCTAAAGAAAACTGCTCGTTCGCCCACCACACAACTTGGGTGGTTCGCTTCCTTCACACACAATCATCCACTGTTTAATGACGCGCCGAAACCAATTCAGTGTTTCCCGCAATTTGCTAAAACACTACACACTACGTTTAAAAACCAGGTCCTGGGCACACTGAACATAATATATACTATATACAGAAGTCCTGGAAAATCTTCATACTAATGTGATCTTAAAGAGAAATATATATTAACACAGATAAACACACTATACTGCGGATAATAGAGGTGCTGATCAAAAAACTTATTGTAAGCATATTAATAATCGTCGTGATTATCTCTGGTATTACAGTTGAGGTCAGGGTGTATTGCATCAAGCGGTTACAATTGGTATAAACTCTTATTATCTCATAGTTTGCTCGTTATACACAATTACTAATGGTAAAATTGCAATGTCTGAAGAGCGTTAGTCTTTAGAAGATATTATTGTTCACTATAATACTTATATATAATGTCTCAAGATACATTAATTTTTTGGTATTTAAAGTGAATATGTATCTGAACTAGTTACACAAATTGTTTTGAGAGTGTACTTGCTCTATCTCATATATCCTATCTATCGGATTAATCTTTTTATCGGTAGAAATTGTATTTTAGATATAATATATTTATTTAAATATTCATGTAATAGTTATTTTCTTTTGATCTTCTTTTTTTCCTGTTTATATAATATTTATTTAAAAAATTTTGCATTACCTCGAGTCTATATTCATAGACATATATGTTATTTTATGTCAGATAGAATTTAGACTACTATAACTTAATAGATGGGTCATATAAAAAACAGCGCAATATGTTAATTTAAGATATTTTTATATATATCATTACATGATATCAACTATAATAATATAAGGAGCAGTTTAAAGCGATGGAACTGAATAAAAACACCCAACTTATGGATTCGCAAGCCCTGATAAGGATTGCACGTAGAGGAGTTGGAGATGCATCTTGATGAGAAGAGAGAAGAATATTGAGAAAAGACTTAGATACTAAACTAAACGAGAGAGACAAGTCGCAAATGATAAACTTGACGAGGAAAGATAAAAGTAGAATAATAAAAGGGCTTTTAATAGATGACGATAACGAGTATGAAAGGCATACTTCTATTTTCTATAGATTCGCATCAAGCCATGCCATTAAATCACCTGAGAAAATCATATTTAAGCTCTATATGAAAGCCAGCGTGGTCGACGTCCTACAACCATCGACGGATCTATTGACAACGAAATTAGAAGCCTTTTTAGGAACATATGGTTGCTGAGTTTACTCCATTTAAAGGAGGGAGAACCGGAAGGCATTATGGAACACGCTCTCTTATCTAAGTTCAATATATCTGAGGCGCCATATACCAGTCTTGAGCGGTGGGTGACTTAATTAATTGAAGCTTATGTCTTCTATCGATCGAAGCATGTTCTGACAGCTTAGTTGTTAATATGTACAGGATCAACCATTATTCTGAATCGGTCAGCAGAATCTTTTGTCTTATGCGTTTTATATTGATTGGTCTATTCACCGGCATACTGTTTAAATGAACAAGATTGGATCAAGTAGATTTATACCCGTGTCCATTTAACAGCCACTAAGTGTCTTTGAAAGATACATGCGACTCTTCCAGTGAAGTCTTTGCTACGGACACAGAGAAGTATTTTATACAATTATCCAGCTTAAAGGTCAAGGAAGTAACTCTTTATTAATTAAATTAAATAATTAACCTTAAAGCTCCGATTGATATTACATTAATTATACCTACTTTTTTAATTCTATAATTAACAAGAACGCGTATATTTTAAAAGCTAACATAAAATGTTATACCGAATCCCTAAAAACAAAGGGCATAACTGTCGATGACAAGTTTCTTGTTCCACTATCATTGGTTATGATGTTATTTATTATTAGCACAAAAATTTGCCCTCATAATCGATATCTACAAGAAAAAAGTTGCTTGGGAAAATGCCGGTAAAGTTGGACCCTTGAACATCTTTTTCTGGAATTATTTTTAAATTCAATCTCTTTGTGTCCTGGAAGCCTTCAGGCAACTTTAATCCATGCAAGGATATTATTGAATAATTATCTATCAAATAAGGTCCAGATCATATTCTCCAACTTTATGCAACAATTGGGTATCAGAGGTCGTTAGGTATATTGTTATCACCACGGAAAGATTCTTATAACTTGTTTCATATCTTAACACATTCAATAATTAACACGACACGACTAAGAACTCTTCTAAAATAATAATATTTTATACATTAAACAATTATCTGATTATTACATTGTAGTTTATTTTTGTTAATTTAGAGGAGAGATCAACTATGTTTATATAAATAATAGTTGCAAATCCATACTTATTTTAGAGTTTTGCAACTATAGAGAATTTAGCAATTTTATTTTCATTAAAGTATTTAACTTATAATATATTGGTGTGGGAAGTTGTTAATCTATCGCCTCCACTCTCCAGGACCTCCAACCCCATATCGTAAATCCCCTTAGTTCCCTATTAATTAATTTATTGTAAAAGTATATATGTTAAAATCCTTCTGTAAAGGGCATCATAATAATGCTGCTTTATGCCTCCAAAATTAAAGGTTGAACATTTAGTCTTCTTAATTCTTAGGTAACATCATTATAACTAATGGCAATTATTTAGAAATTATTGTCATTTAATTGTCTTTTTAAAGAACTCAGTAATTTAATATTTCAAATAAAATTTATATATTGGAATTTAAGTAAATTATAATTTTGTTGAGTGTTGATTTTTTAGTATTTCAACTTGGATCAAATCCGCATTATTAATGTCTAACGTTGATTATTATAATCAAGCTATTATTAGATTATTTAGGAGCAGTCTATTTACAATCTTAATTTAGTACAGTTCTGTCTCTTTTTTATATCTTAACATGGTCTCATTTTGCTTGAAATTTTAGTGTGTGAATGTATGTATACTGCATGTATATTAAGTGTGTACATGCGTGTATAATAACCAATATGAATATTTGAAGATCTTTATCAGCTCGCTTTTCAATAATGCACTAACTTCAATCCTACAAAAATAATTTTTTTTT